>BMAV01003610.1:0-15266 GCA_019973955.1 Trichonephila inaurata madagascariensis
TGGGGTTTTGGGGCCCTAAAATCTTTATTTTTTTGGGGCCCCAGGGCCAAAAACATTTAAGGACATCCCCCCCACAACAAGAGGGAAACAATAACATTTTTTGCCCAGAGGAAACCCAGAAAAACCAGTTCAAAATTATTAAAAGAGGTTTCTACAATGTTTTTGGGTTTTAAAATTTAAAATTTTTCACACAAAAAGTCAGTTTATTTTTTTCAAAAATAACATCAGATTTTTTTTTATCATAAATATGAAAATTGATAATTTTTTGGTTGTATAACCTATTTGTTTTATTCCAATGAAAATTAAAATATAATTTACAAGAAAATTGTATTAATAAGTAGAACGTGATTATTCCGCAAAATGTGTTTACCATTAAGATACAACTTTGAAGTTTGATTTTTTTTAAAAAAAAATTTTAAAAATTAGTATTATGGGGCCCCTTCTAAGGGTTTACATGAATTAAATTTTACCTTTCGGGCCCCCGATTTTTGCCTTAGAACCCCTTTTTTAAAAAGAAAATGATCTTTTCCCAAAAACATTTTTGGGGGAATACTGAAATAAAGCTTTCTTTCCTTCTCAGAGATGAGAGCGTCCCTATATATTTGGTTTTGATTCAGAAAAGATCATTCGAGTGCTACTGGTAATGGACCTTTTATTTTTAAATCTCGGAAAAAACAAATAAGAAAATATTACCTTAATCTCCTAACTCCAGGTGATACTCCATTTGAATTTAACGAGTAGTAGTTTTCTCATTTTTCCCTCACAAGGGGTATCTTTAGAGGTATTAGGGATTGAACTTTGGGATCAATGTGAGTATCGCCCGCCAACACCTTGAGGCTATGATCATCAATCCTCCCTTTAAAATTAAATATTGAGTCATTATAAGTACCGTAAAATCCGGCTAAATTGCCCCTATATTTTTCAAGTTGCATTTTTAAATTTTGGTATATTCGCCGTATATAAGGTCCCCTTTTTTTTTTTTTCATTAAGAAAAAAGTACCCTGCAATTCTTTTGGGTTTTTTAATTGTTTTAAATTCGAAGTTTTTCCCTGGCTTTTTGAAAAAAATAATTTTTTGAACCCAAATCTTTAAGTTCAAAAGGTATGTTTTCTTTGAAACAAACAGCATTTCGATATATGTTAAAAGTCTAATTTTTGTATGCTAATCTCTTCATTTTTCAAAGCAATCTTTTTTAAATACCTGGCGTAAACTTTCCCTTTTGGACAAAAAAAATTAAATCGAAATTTTGGGGCACCTAACGCGCCCCCCTAAATTTCGATCTGATTTGCGTTAAAAAATTTTTAACGCCGGATTAAATTTTTATTTACACAAGCAAATATTTTTAAATTGGGGGAAAAAACCCTTGAAATTTTTTTTTTATTTTTCATTTTTTTTATAGGTCGGTTTAAAAATAAAAACAAAATGTATATTATAAAAATCTTTTTTTTCAAAAAATTTAATTCTTATTCCAACCCCAAATAATTATTTAGTTACAAAAAAAAAGATTTGTTCTGATGTCACACACACCCCCGCGCGCATACAAAGGTAAACTACTATAATGGTTTTTTCTTAAAAAAAAATTTTGGGGAAGTGTTTAAACATTTTTTTTTCCCCTCGTTACAACAAAAAATTGTTTCGGTTTTTCCTTTTACCCAGAGTTTAAACTATTTTTTTTAAAATAATTTTGTACTTAAAAATAACCAAAAATTTTCATTAAGACAAAAACGTCTTCACTGCCCAGTTAAGTTGATCCTTTTTTGAAACCCCCAAATCACTTATGAAAAACATGTCTCACTGCGACACAACTTTTGTCTGTCATCAACCCCAAAGGGAAAAAAAATTGTTCTTCCTGATCATCCTAAGCCCCCCTTTTTGATGGGGAAAAATTTTTTTCATCTCCCTCACTCCCACCTCTTGTCTCAAAAATGCAAAATAAGCAATCTGCTTCTTCAACACGGCGTAAATTTTTTCCCATTGTTAGTCAAACAGCGCGCGTTGTCAGGGGGAAAACCAAAAAATCTAAGAAAAGGGGCCTGTTTTTAAAGCTCTTGGAAAGCCCTATATCATGGTGACGTGTGAAAGTTTTGGCTACCCTTTTGCTCTTTATGGGGGGAGAGGGACAAGGGGGTGGGGGGAGGGGGTCCTTTGATGGAAAACCTCTAAAACGGGGGGGCGGGGGATTTTTTCCTACACCATTTGAGGTTTCATCGATTATAAGTACATGCGTTCATTAGAGGGGGGGTTGAAGGTTTGGTTGGGGGTTTTTGGGGGTTATAGGATGATTTTTTTAAAGTGAAAGTTTGGCCAAAAGGGTTTTTTAGTAATTTATGTTTAAAAGTGCTGGATTTAGTGCACTAAATTGCCAAAAGTATCTTTTAAAAATTTAAAATAATGTGTTTGTAATGACATGTAATCTCAAATACATTTGTTATGAAAACATTTGTTATTTAGGGGAGTAAAAGAATTTTAGTTTTGTTTCCCAAAAAAAATTTTTATTAATAAAAAAGACTGAAAATTTAAAAAAGGGAAATGGAATTACATTTTAAAAACCGTAAATTTTCAAACAATAAAAAGAACAAAAGGGCTAGTTAAATATTATTTTTTTGTTTTCAATAACAGTAGTAGTTATTATGACTGCTATAAATATCGTGACTTTCAGAATGTTTCATTTACTGCTGTTCTTTACTCACTTATTGAGACTATATTTTCTAACTAACTTTTTTGTGTGGATTTTACGGTTTAATTGTCTCTCAGGGGAAAAAAAAAAAGATGGAAAATTATTTAAATTTTAAAACCCAAATTTGAAAATTTTATTTTGCAAATTTGATTTGTGTTGGATAATATATATTTGATCTTCATTTTTTAAAATTTTTCCTTTTTGCCTTTATAAACTTTTTCATAGTTTAACTGACAATACTTTTCTTATTTTAGTGGTTTAAGAGAATTTTTTTTTCTTTTACTTTTTTTTTTTATATTTGATTATGATAGTTCATGTGGGCGCATATAATTTCTACACCTTTGTAAAAAAACAAGTCTACAGCAAAGTTTTTTTGCAATTTTTTTTGTTTTTGCAACCCCCAAAATTATTTTCTGAAAAAAAAAAAAGATGATAACGCATTTTTTTTTTATTTAAAAGAACTACTTCATATTTCTTGAAACTGCCGGCGCATTTGTGATTTTTTAAAAATCACTTTATTCTCAGAAAAAAAGGAAAAAAAATATTGGTTTTAAACTTAAAAAAAAAAGATAACATTCGATTCAATATTTTTGTGTAAAAGGTGATAACATAAAAAAAATCCCACTGACGGCGGAATTCATTTTTTTTTTTTATATAATTCCTCCAACAGATTTATCATTTTTTAAACCCCAAATTTTTAATATTTTCTCGGTATATATAAAAAATTTCTTTTATACATCCTTTGAAAAATCCCTTGGGTTTTAAACGAAACCATTTTTTTAAAAAAAAATGTCTTACCTTTCAACTGTCTTTTTTTTAATATAAAATTTGGGAAATTTTTGTGAAGAAATATGGGGGATTTAATACCACTTTTTTATTCATTGCCCTTTTAAAAAAACATGTTTGATTAATTTTTGTTTTAAAATGCCCAGTTTACTCGAAAAAAACAATTTCTGTGTATTCGTTTTTAATCCCAACTGTTCTGAAATTGTATTTAATATTTAAAAATTCAAATTTAAGTAGGGCAAAAAGGGAAAATCCCCTACCATTTTTCCTTTTAAATTTTTTTGTCTCTAATATTCGAACTATTCCTACTTTTTTTTAAAAATTTTAAAATAAATTGATCCTTAAAATTAAAATTTGCCGGAAATTTTTTTGTAATTACTAAAAAAATTAGTAATTGTGAAGTATTTTTCTTTTTTTTTCTAAATTTTTAATTAATTTCGAGATTATATAAAATTTTTTTAATTTTCTATTTTCTTTAAATAATTTTCTCGACAATTTCCCTTTTAAAACTCTTTTTTTCATTTTTTGGGTTTTTTTTACTATTATTTTTATATGAATAACTGGATTTTTTTACGTTCCCTATAAAAAAAGGGAAAATTAAAAATTTTATTTTTCTGGTGGCTGCATATAAAAGATCTGTGCGTCCCTTTCAAAAGATATTTCTCATACGAGAACACCTCCTTCTAAATAGGTCTCCTTTTTCCCTATGTTGGGGCAAAAAATATGGAATGTTTGCTTCCATCCTATCCCGAATTTTCTGTTAAAAGACCCAAAACCCACCCCAAAAAATGGGCCAAATGGGCCCCCGCCCCGGGCCCTTTTGTCCAAAGGGGCCCCCTCTCGTACTCAATTCAAATAAGATTGTGGTTTGGAAAAATTTCCACCCGTCCCAAAAGTTTTTTTTCCGGTTTTTATCCCAAAAAATGGAATTTTGGACAATATGTCAACTGGCTAATGTATTAATTGAAATTTTGGGCCTGGCCTTGGCCCCCCATCAAAAATTTCCCACCCATCTCATCTTCATTACTCATTCAGTTAAAAACTTTCAGTCGGGCCCAAATTTGGTTTTTTGTGGCTTTTTAAAATTTGTTTCGGGTTTTTTTTTAAAAGTTTTTTGCTTTTATGCAGTACATTTTTTGCCATTTTGTACGGGGGTGTTTTTCCTATGTACTTCTACTTTTTTAAAGGGGAATAGGTGGGGTTTCATTTTTGTGGAAAGGGCCCCGGGCCTTTAAGAAATCTTAAGGCTCCCCGACGTTACCCATGAATAAGCAGAACAAAGCGCTATAAACCAAATCTAACTTACATGGCTCGTCCCCGACTTAAATGCTTCTTGTAGCAGCAGACGTGATACAATACCTGTTTTATGTAGATCCCGGGACGTTTTTTAAGGGATTGGGGCAACGGCCCCTGGTTAAACCTTTATGGGGGGCCCCATCGAGTTTTCTACTCAGCTTCATGAAGATCATATAATTCGGGGAAAAATTAATTCCCCAAAAGTTTTCCTTTCCCTATTCTCTGAAAAATAAGAAATTTGATTTTTATATGCTTACTGGCAAGACTGCACTATTATATGATGACCATCGTCCATATCTTGACCTAGGGTGGTCTTCGAACTTTTTCAACTCACGGAACCTCTAGAACTTGAAGGTGCTTACATGGAACCCTGACAACTAAAAATTGTTTTCGTTGAAACGCATTCCATACACATACTTCGAAGAATATATCTCAAAATAATATTTGAAGTAGATCAACAGGTTATGGGCACTTGATGTTAATGCAATTTAAAAAAAGTATTTAATTTATTATTAAAAAATTCTAATCCATTTTTTAATATAATTTACTCATTAATAACATCAATTTGTGATTCAAGTGTCACATAACCATGGATTTTATTTAGTAACTGTGATATATGCTAGCATTTTTTACACAAACTGTCGAAGTCTAGGTCTATTGAGATTAAATGCAATTGCATTACATATTCTGAGTTTAATTTGTTTTTGTACTTTGTTCTTGTAGCCATTTTCATTTGAAATATATTTCATTTAAACACAATGTTCTGAATTACTTTAAAATGTTTATAGCTGTGTGAGAAATCCCGCGTATTTTGCACGAGAGAATTTGCAACCTAAAATTTAGAAGCTGTTCTTGCTTAAATTTAGATTTTAACATAAACTCTGAGGATATGTTATCCCCTTTCCTTCATTATAGGTGTTGTTTTCCCCAAATGTAAAAAGGTGCCTTTTCTATTAGAAAACCATTTAGTTTTGCAAGACGTGCTAATTAACGAGTATAAAATTAAGCCGAGATAGTAAACAATAGAATATTTATAATCTAGTAGGAAGTATATATGTAAAGGTTAAAAACGCATGTGCGCGTTTTAATATTCTTTTAGTATATTATAATAAAAGTTTAAAAAGTGTTGCAAAATAAAGTTATTATATATAAATAAAATTTTCAGTTTTAATGAATAGGACGGGGGATGAGTTTTGGATACTTGTAACTATACAAAATTCATAGAGAACATAAATCCATTTGGCATACGTATTTATTTCTTCTCGATTTTTTTTATTGTGACTCGTGGGACCCTTGGTTATGCCTTGTGGAACTCCAGGGTACCGTGGAACACAGTTTGAGGACCACTGCCCTAGGCTAACCCCCATACACAGTCATTACTCATTTAATCGAAAGGCTACAGTAAGTCGTGTCAGTTTATACCTGGGTTTGTGAGATTTTGAGTTACCGTTTGTACTAGTATTTGACAATGTTTATATACCAGTGCTGCCGAGCCTTTTTATTGAATAGGACCGATCAACGTCTGATAATTTTGCCACGGCCCCCTGAAGGTACTTTGATTGCTTATACTTAAAAATGTTTTGATTTAATAATTTTAATTCAATTGTATTTAAATATGCCTTCAGAATAAAATACAACTACACCAAAAATGAATATAAAGTAATTTAACATGAAAAAGAAAGTGTTTTCCATTGAAAGTCGTATATTTCCGACAGAAATACACAACAGTAAATAAAATGGAAATAATTTAATGTTCCTTGGGTTGCCCGGTACCATTTGCTTCACAGATCAATACAGTTCTGCAGCTCGGGGGTTGGGGACCATTGCCACATACAGTCTATTTTTAAGGCTCACAGGTGGGCCCAACTTTTGCATAGGGGCCCCAGGGCTTCAAGAAGCCTTAAGACGTCCCTGTACAGGCCCTCTTCATCCAGTCTTTTGTGTGCTGCAGGGGAAGATGCTATTCTTACTGTAGCGATTTTAAAGTGAGATGGAGTTGTAATCCTGTTACAAATGTACACTAAATCGTAAGTATCGGTCATCTGAAGAAGTGACAATTCATGGCTGTTGGTAGATCTTCAAAAAGCTGAATTAGCAATAGAAACTGGCTCAACAACAGTCTCAATATGAAACGATACACATTTAACCATCTTACAATGACAGAATTTCACTGATATGCTTTTAGTTGATATATGACTTTAGGTAAATGAACTCCTTTTTTCAATTCCTACTATTAGCTCACACTCTCTCTATATTTATTTATTTATTTATCTTGGTGGAATTTTCAATCGTTAATAAAATACATTTTATTTTATATTACATTTTGAAGCGCTCCATTGAGCTGAAATTTTATATACATGATTATTTGGGATGGCAATACAATAATTTAATTATGATTAATAAAAATTAATTGATTAAAACTAATTATTTAAACAATTACAAATGCAGCAAGGTTGGCATCGTTTTTAGCGACTTGTGTCAAAACATGAAAAGGTTTTTTTTCTCACATTTTAAAGCACTCGTTTGAGCTGCAGTTTTATATACACGATTGTTTTTTATGACAATATGATACTTTAGTGATAATTAATAAAAATTAATTACCACTTAATGTTATGATTCTGTCCTATGTAAATACATATTTATATTAATTGTAACTATTTAATAATAAGTAGCTAAAATAAAATTTTTCGTTGTTGATCTAAGTAGGAATTGACTTCATTTTTTTTTTTTTTTTACATTACTTGTTTACACTTTGGTTGCCTCGAAATTGTTTAATATACCTCCGTACATGTTTTTAATAACAATTCTCTTCTAGATAATGCTTATTTACATAGAGCAATAATAGCGCAATTCTTTTGCATAATGTTACTCGATACAGTTTATTATTATGTGCAATTTCCTATTTTCAAGAATTTAGAACTATATTTAGCAGATTTATCGCGTTTTTTTTTCATTTGCTATTTAATTTTTGGGAACCAGTGATTATCGAAACAGTTCTTTCTATCATTTAAATACATTTTAGGCAGGTAGATTAAGGAATACAATGTAAGGGAATTACAATGAAAAAAAAACGCAGTACAATTGAAACGCATGTTATACATTTATTAAATCTCAAGTGTGCTTGATAGATCGCCAAATTGGGCCAATTTCGAATGTGGAATCAAAATCTATCACGTGTCACGGGTATCTAATTTGCCTAAGAATGAGCATTTAATAATGGGGCACTCTAAAGCAACACGAAGGCTAATGGTGACGGACTTGGTAATTCTGATCCACAATCAAGTAACGAGATTGATATCTGAGCTGGCACCCTACTCTCCTAACTTCCACATCAGGCTAACGTGAGAATTTTGAGCACCGACAAATTTAACGTGCATCAGCCTCCTCTCTATCCACGACTTGACAACAATGACCTCGAATTTGTGACCATGAACACTCGGCTACTGTAGCCTTCATTTAAAACTGAGAAAGCTCAGTAAGAACAATTAGGGGTCTAGTATTCGTAATAATAAAAGAAGTAAACTTTTTAGATATTATCATATATAACATAATAAGAGAATTCGTTAATAAAATATGTTCTGCTATCTTACATCGACTGAGTACTGTAATGAATTCATACAGATGGAGCAATACAGAAGTATATATATCAATAGATTCCATGCATACTTCCATGATGATGTAATATGCCATTAAGTGGAAACCACAAGGGGCCCGAGTGCGGCCCCCCAAGGCCCTTAATTTTTTTTCAATTGATTATAATCCTATGTATTTAGAGCGTAAAATTTAATTAAGTATTTGCTATTAATAATTAATTTTATTAATTAATGCTACTTTTTTATTCAATAATTAATTATTTATTTTTTTTGTTCCCGAAAATCAACTCAATCAAATACACCAATCAAATACTCCAATCGGTGTATTGGAGCTGGATACGAGAATGGTGGACTTCCGACCCTGGACCCTCTCTCCCCCTGAAAAATTCCAGTGCGCAATCCTGTACCACTTCAACGCATTATATGCTGCTGATATTTTCGTAATGTGGGAGAACAAGTATATCTATAGTAATATCTATCTAATAACGATATTGATCAAGATATTGATTCATGTGAAAGTGATTAAATTAATAAACAGAAGAAAAAAGTGATTGAAATGTTTATCTGAGAAGATGTGTCGAGCACTTAAAGGAAATTTGAATTTTTTTTAAAAATGAAGATGCATAAATTTTTTTGTTAATTAATTATGTTATAATTTCATATTTAAACTATTCTAAATTGGAAATAAACCTCAAAACCTGTTATAAATGCCATGTAGAAGTTCAGCTAATATATATATATATATATATATATATATATATATAAATAGATAGAAATAATAACTTCATTTATTTGCACATAAACGACTTTTAAATCTAAGCACTGTTTTTTATTTCAAAGAAAGTACTTTTTTTTTCTGAAGTTAGAGAAATTTTTAAAATTTGCATTTCATTAATAAATAAAAGAAAATTTGTAAGAATTTCGAGCAAATATAATTTTTTTTATGCAATTGATAGTCAATGTATTTAAAGCACTTTATAACAAAGAAATAATTTTATTTATTAATTTATTCAGTGTTCTTCAAAAAAAAAAAAATGTTTTATATTTGCATTTTTAAAGCTAAATACTTCAAATATACAGTCTTACGTTTTTTTCTTTTTTCATTTTTTTTACAATTCCTATTTATTTATTTATTTATTTTTTGAAATATATTTACAATTCATATGTAATTTAAAAAGATATGTGATTTGAAGTTTTGTTGAATATTAGTAATTTGTATATGGCATTAAAACGTTTATTTGTAACAATGACATAAGCTATGCATTAAAGTCACGTAATTAGTATTTCATTATAAAATGAACATATTGATATAATGTCTAGAAAAAAAATGGCTTCCATTCTTTCACTGCAGATTTCCATGCATATTGTATTTTAAGCCAAAACAGAAGTTATGTGAATTTTTTTATCCACGTATTGACATAGCACGGTAACTTAGCAACTTATCTAAATATTTTTCACTTGATTCTGTTAAAAATATTCATTAAATTAAAAGACGAGTAGAAGCCAATTAATAAACAGATATAACCGCCATTTATGAGCATTCGATTGCTGTGCTTAGTCAATTGCTTAAAGAATCTTTTTAGTAAATGTAACAAACCAAAATAGATGTTTTGTATAGTTAAAGTTTCTAATTAGAGATCAATATTTAACATTTAAATTTTTAATGTTTAAATTTATTTCACATTTAAAAGCAAAAGGATCTCTGTGTGTTAATTCTTGGTATAAGATGTTGAAAGAAAACTAGAAATAAAACCTTTAAACTATAAAATACATTCCTGCAGTTCTCATGGAAGGGATAAAACACAATAATAAATTATCTATTGTAAGCCATGAATTATACTACAAATTTTAATTCAATAAACTTATTTTTAACTCAGATAAATACAATTATTTTCTATTCTATACTTCCAGGAAATACAACCACTTTCCTATCCTCAGCTTTTATTTCCACCAATGCCCACTAGATGGCGCAGCCACCCCGTGATCGAAGTTGCTTTTCCAAGCTATGTGGGAAAAAAACTTCCCAATGCAGGTCAAGCTTTCACGGAGAAGACAGTTCTGGGAGTGACGAATGACGGACAGACGGTTGTCAGGGGCAACGGGGGCGCAGGGAGCCCTGGATCCATCACGTTCAGGGGATTAGGCATAACGGCGAGGCCTAATGGCCCTCATGAGCAACGGATTTCGTTTCGATAGGGCGAGGAGTGGACTGTAGGACGTTATTTGTCTTCCGTACCAGGCTGCGCTTTGGCGATGTTTATCGCCGCCTTGGTAAACATATTTGTTTGCTACCTAGTTTTATTGCTAGATAAAACAGAAATTTGTTTAAATAATAAGAAAATAAAATGAATTAGGAGGTTCATTTGGGTTTCTACACTGCCTTATACTGTAAATGTGCTTAGGCATTAATTTAATTAAGATGAATTGCATTGAAGAGGATAATTTGCAATACTGAAAACAGTAAATCGTGGTTAAATTAATACTTACCCAAATAGGTTTTGCGATGATTTCAATGAGAAGAAATAAAGTACCTGAGTAGTTTATTTTTTCTTTTGTCTGACGTTGGAATTAACGTTATTTTATGAGACAATTTCGTGTGCAACACATGTTACTTAAATCTAATTATTCAAAAAAGACTTATAATTTTTTTTTACCATAAAATTCTCTTGTCACAAAAGATCTTCCTTAGTTTTCAAAGCCAAAAGATCTGGTAGCAATAATTAAATCTAGATTTCACACTGAAAGTAAAAATAAAAATTTGAAATATTTATTCCAAAAAAAAAAGATGAAACATATTTCTAGGTGGCCTGGCTATATACATTTTTTTTGTCTTAAAATGCTTTCTATAGAAAAAAAATTATTTATAACTTACACGAGTGACATACACATGCACAGAGAACCAAATATAAGGGCTACTGCAGTTTGCTTGGCAGAGTCACAACTTCGTATCCGATGGCTACTGGGTTTAGATCTTATACTATCAAAATTAGTAGTTTATAAATTTAATATAGTTAGAACCTAACTATAGAGGGCGCTTTGACAGCGACACAGTGAATGAAGGTATGCATCCAGTGACGCACACAAGAGAGGGTCCGACCCTCAAAGCCTTATTTTTCCGATTGATTAATTCTAAGTATATAGTACGTAAATTTAATTAAGTATTTATTATTAATGATTAATTTCATTAATAATGCTAATTATTTATTCAATAATTAGTTTTACTGTGTTTTGTTCGAAAATCGACAAAATCCAAAGGAGCATGATACAAGAATGGTGAACTTTCGACCCCGGACCCCCTTGAAAAATTTCTGTGTGCGCTACTGTATGCATCTGGTTGCGAGTTTGCCATATTATCGAGTATTTTCTTTAGCGTATAATAATAGTATATTTAATACGTGTGTAATAGTCCTGTTATATCAGCAAAAAGAGTGTAGAAGTGAATGATTTTGAGTAGTGTCTGAGTTATTCCATCCTGACCTAAGGAAACATAAACGTGAAATCACTACGTACGAATACCGGGCTCAAATGAATCTACTACAATATATATATATATTAAACATATTATGTTTAAGATACCATCTCAAATGTCAACTTCGTCATCTTAGCATAGATCCCCGAATTAAAACGTACATTGACGGTAATAAATTAAATTTTGTATCCTTCAGAAATAGGCACAGGGAGAGCTGGAAAAATCCTTCAACAAATAAAAAGGAATACAAGACATAATACAAAGGGAAAAAATTGTAAACATTTGATAAATTCAACACTTTACATCAGATTGATTTTGACTGACTGCTTTTTAACATCGCACTTAGAGACACATTGAGAGCTATGGGTGACAGATCTTGGAATTTTGAGCCACGGGAAGCGAAGAGGCTTATATCTGTGTAGGTACCCCAATCTCCAACTTTTCCTGCCACGATAACGTGAGGACTTTGAGCTTCGACAGATTTAACATATATCAGTCCTGCTAATATGACGGGCCAATATAGATGTCGCAAGAAAATGATGGAATTAAGAATCTCATCAAATCCCTAAGAGATCACTTGACGGTAGATGTTAAAATAACGTCTCTTCAAGGTCATTTCCCTGATAAAAGCAAGGGATTTGAACGAATCTCTGAGCTGTTTCAGAGAAATGATGAAATAATTTTGTCAAGAGTTTAAAAGTGTTTATTTAACAAATAGGGTGTATTATTAAACGTAGAAGTAAGTAATACAACAATAGTCAATGAAATACAAATTATTTATTCGATATAATTAACAAAAAATTTAAAAAAAATTAGGGGTTTTTTTTTTATGTGTAACATTTTTCCCCCGGTTTGCTTACACAAAAAAATATAAACCCCTTTAATTTAATCCTATGCTCCCAAATTTTTTTAAAGATAGGGGGTTGTGTATGGGGGATCGTTAGTACTACCTGTAGGTTAGGAAGCAAGGACTCAACCTCCCAGGTGTCTTCCCCGGGACAGCATTTTGCCAATGCAAACCCTGACTGTTCATTTCACTAAAACAATTCGGGGTTTTGATAAAATCACTTATTTCATTGGGGAAAAGACCTTTGAAGAGAATTTTTTAACATCTCTAAATTTGCCCTTTTTTTTTAGGGATTTGATGAAATTCTTTTTCACATTTTCCGCGACATAGACAAGGGTTTTAACCAAATGTGACTGTAATAACCGTAATAGATTGACCATGAGATCGAGTCTATGCTTACCGTTTTACAGCTCTGGCATTGCCCCCATAACAGAATCGGACAAAAGAAAAAAAAAAGTTTTAGATTTACTTCAGTGGTGGCGAACCTAAGATCCTAGGTTAGACACCGACCCACCAAGTTTCTTAACTGGCCCCCCAATTTTAGGCAACCCCTTTTTTTTTTACCGGATTTTTTAGATTTTTTAAATTTTTGTGGATTATTTATATTTCTCTATTTGTATTTTTCAAGCTTGCATTAACAAAAAGCAATTTAAAGTTCTATAACCAATTTGACCATTACAATTAAAGCTACGCAAATGGCAACAAATGATATGAAATATGTAGTATTTGAAATAAAGGAAAGTGTTTACGAAATATCAATTAAGTGTATAATTTTACTCACATTTTGTTTGTTGAAAAAAAATTTAAAAAAACTAAACAAATAAGCATATTTAAAGCACTTTCTTCGGCGCAAATGAATTTTGTAAGGTTTGTTCAGTTATGTTTTAAGAGATTTTATAGTCCCCTTTTTCCACCCCAAAAACCAATTGAATTTTTTAAAATGTTTATTTTAAAAACTAGTCAAAATTTTAAACTTAACTCAGGTGCAAAGGGCATTAGTGACCCGAGCTATACTAAAAAAAAAAAATGAAAAATTTGACCCACGTCTCAAAAAAAAAAAAGGGTTTTACATCCCTGATTTTTTTTTTTTTACATAAATCGAATTTGTGGAAAAGAGAACTTCTTAATTTATCAATTCTAGTAAAAATTCTATAGCAAATATTTTGTTGAGTAATGGAGAATTAATATTATTTTATGAATAAGTCTGAATAAATCAATTTCCTTATTTAAATTTTTGAAAAATAAAGTTTTAAAAAAAAAGGAATACACTTATAAAAGTTTTAAAGTAACTCTTCGTAAAATGATATTTAAAAAGTATGTTTTATGGGATCATTGATTGTTCAATCGGGTTGAAGAGGAAGCTCATTCAAAATAAGAATTTTTATATACCTTTCCGAATTATTTCGATGGCACAGGGAAGAATACAGCAAAGCAGATTCCATACGATACAGTTTGCAATGTACCAGAATTATTTCTCGAAGTAATTTCAGTTTTAGAATGTTTTTTAAGAGAAAAACAATTCTCTTAACATTTTTACTTGTCTAATCCATATAAGCAAGCATTGCTCAAAATTTGATTAGCAGGTGAATTTGATGGTAGTTTCGTTTTTTCGGCAATATTTTTGTATTTCTTCACAATATTGTTCTCATTTTCGATTACAAGAAATGAATTTAAAATTTAGACGGTAGAGTTACTATGCTTTCCGTTAATATTAGTAAAAAATGAAAATTTGGTTTCATAGGTTTATGAATCCATTTTTGTGATTTGTCTAGAAAGTTTATAAAGGTTAAATGCGACATTCGTAACATTCTTATTTGTTTAAAAGTCAGCTTTTTTCAAACAAAATTTTGGGCCTTTATACGGAATAATTTGTCTTTAATATACTAAACTTTTATAATTATGAAATTTATAAAATTTGTTTTCTACAAAAATAAAATTAAAATAATAAAAGGTAAAATTGAAATTTTGCGTTACCTCACGATATATATAGAGAAAACGAAATCTTCGAATGAGCAAACCTTAAAGCTTTTCAAAAGTAAATTTCTCTATGAAAGGTTTCTCAAATCTCTATAATTAAATAATATTCAAATTTTGACAACAATAAACCAAAATTTAAGAAAAAAATCGTGTTCACAAAAAAAATTTAACTTAATTGGAAAAAGCTACTAATTCCATTTATAAATTTTACGAACAAAAATATAAATTTACATGCGCGTATAAATTTAATGAAGATGTATTATAATCTAATTTGCATATAAAATTCTATTATAAAAAGTCGTACATAAAAATATAATACACAAAATTGATTGTGAATCAAAAAAGAAATGAAAGTAAAAAAAAAAAATCTCTTTTTTCTTGTGTTTTGATAATTATAATTATTACGATTTCTATTGCTATACTTGAATGCTAGGGTCTGGACATCCCCTATAGCCCTTGATTTTTTTCGATTAGTTATAATACTATGTATATATTACGTAAAATTTAATTATGTATTTGTTATTAATATAATTAATTTTATTAATTACTGCTAATTAAATATTCAATAAATAGTTTTGCATTTTTGGTTCCCCTCGAAAAATCAAAAAACGTTTCGGCAAG
>BMAV01003611.1:0-14741 GCA_019973955.1 Trichonephila inaurata madagascariensis
ACTTCTTGATATAAATTATTTAACTTTTTTAAGTTTTATTACAAAAATTTGTAAAATGCGGGGCAGGAAAACTATGAAATTAAAAAAAAAATTTAAAATTTTTTTATCAGTTTTTTTCTTTTGAATGTTTTTAGTACATGTAAAAAAAATTTTCCCCACGTTTCCCCCATACTTTTTTTATAACTTATATATTTTGTTTGTCTATTCGCAAAAAAAAAGCAATCTTTCAATAGCTATCTGTAAATTTTTTTTTATTTTTACTTATAGAAAATGGTTTTTTAATAAAAACATATTTTTTAAAAAAAATTATTTCTTTTTTTCATTCAAATTAATTATTTTTTAAATTTAAAAAAGTAATTTTTTTTTTGGGATAAAAATACGTTTAAAGACGGGCTAACTATACGAAACTTGATTGATTTAAAAATCAGAAATTTTTTATTTATTTTGCAGCAATATTAAAAAATGATGAAATTTTTTTGTGTTTTTTACTCTTAGCATTAGAATCTTTCCTTTTTTACTTCACATTAATTTTTTAACAAAGCAATATTGTTTTTAAAGTCATAATGAAATTTGAAGCATATCTTATCTGTGGGGGGAGGGAAGGGGAACAAAATTTTAACTAAAAACCCGTGTTATCCGGGCTAGAGAGGGGGGAAAAAAACCTGTCTTAAATCAAAAATATGTGACAAATTTCGAAAAATTTAATGAAATAATTTGAAATCACTCCACCCCTCATTGAGGGTACAAACTCACACAATATTTGGCGTCATGGGGAAAAGAAAGCCCGTGCAAAGCCGGACATGCAGCTATATTTAAAAACGTTTTTTGGAGGATGTTTGTGTCTTTCCCAAAACAACTGAATGGTTTTTAAGGGCTTTTTATAAAGCATACATGGGAATAAACATAGTCAAATTTATAAGGATATTGGGGAATTTCCCAAAAATATGACAATAATTGTCAATAAATGGGAAAAATTCTGCCCTCTGCAAAACGGCCGCGACGCAAATACTATTTTTTATGTGTGAAGTAAACCTTTTTCATTTTTTTTTTCTACGCCGGTGCCGGAACTGCAAAAACGAAAAGGCGGGTGTGGGCTGATTACAATTTTAACATAAAATAAGTACAACAAAAAAATAATATTAACTTTAAATTTCAGATATAAAAACCCCATTTTAATCGATAAAAAAACATTGTTTATTTTGGTTATGATTTTAAAACCGGTATTTACGTTCCCAAAATTTAAATCTTAATATTTACAACTACACAATATTAATTAAAGTAAAAATTCGAAAATTTTAAAGACAAAAACACAGACGATTATTCTTTTAAAAAACCTTGCAAAAAAAGAATATGTTTTTAAATTTTTTTACCCGGAAAAAAGGTTTTTTTGAACCAAGATAAATTTACTGGGGGGTTTACCCCAGGGTTTCGGGTTCTTTGTCTCTTAAAGAGATCAATCAAGTCGAACTTTTGGGTCATTTAAAATTAGTGCAAAAAACTGAAATTTTGTAATGAAATAAAAACCTCCTGAGGTAGGCCCGTTCATCGTACAGGTTTCTGCAATAAACTGTTTTGTTGATGAAAAAAAATATTTTTAGATTGGGGGAAAACACAAAATTACCTTTATCAAAAAAATCAAAAATATCCTATTGTATTACCTAGTAAACCTGTTGTAACTTTATAATGATCATAAAATATTATCATGTAAAATACCTTTATGTTGGTTCAAATAATTTGCTAAATCATGTTCGTCAAAAATATTGGCCACTTAAGGGTAGAAATCTGACACTCCAAGACGTGCATAATTGTGTCACATTTGTTTTAAAAACAAATCCATTTTATCCAACCAATTAATGAGCGATTTGCCCAAGGAAAGAGTTACTCCCTCATATCCATTTAATAATTGTAGAGTCAATTTTTGTGGTCCATTTATGGTTAAATTTAAAAATCAACGTAAAGGAGTTCTTAATAAAGTATATGTTTCAATATTTGTATGCTTATCAACTAAAGCAATTCATTTGGATTTTGTCCTCCTTTCCTAAAGCTTTCATTGCCTTCTTAAAAGATTTTTCGGAAGAAGAGGCAAGAGTTCTAAGATGTTTTCCGATAATGGGAAAACATTTGTAGGGGAAAATATTGAATTTAAAAAATTGCATGATTTAGTTAAATCTCCTGATGAAACATTAATTAGTTATTTTAATGACGAACATATAGACTGGAATTTCATTCCTCCAAGGTCTCCAAATTTTGTTGGTTTATGGGAATCAAGTGTTAAATCTTTTAAAACTCATTTAAAACGAGTAGCTAGAAATTCAAACTTGACTCTTGAAGAGTTTATTACTTTACTTGCCGAGATTGAAGCTGTTTTAAACTCCAGACCCCTATCACCACTTTCATCCGATTTTGAAACTTTGTCACCTGGTCACTTTTTAATTGGTCGACTTGTTACGGCTATTGAAGAGCCCCAATTAATTAATGTTAAAGAAAATAGATTAACCAAATGGTAAAGGGTTAATTGGCTTTCCCAGCAGATATGGAAAGTTTGGAAAAGAAATTATTTAAATAATTTACAAGAAAGGAGCAAATGGAGATTCAGTAAAAATAATATTGAGATAGGTACTCTCGTATTAATTAAGAATGAATCACTTCCTGGTAACAAATGGCTTACTGGTAGAATTTTAGAAGTTTTTTATGGTAATGACAACAAAATAAGAGTTGTTAATCTTAAACTCCCTGATGGAAAAATAATTAAAAGAAATGTCAGATAAAATCTGCTTTCCCCAATTGAATGAAAATGTGTATTTATAATTATAATTTTAGTCATTAATATATTATTACCATTATTTTTTTGCATTTATATTTGATTTGTTTAACTGATAAATGTTTTTTATCTTATTTTTATTATAATTTTGTGTTTTTGTCTTACTTTTTTTATTTAATTTTAATTATTCATTGATTTTTGTGCAACACCTCATGTTTGTGTTTTTATGTAAATTTGGTAAAAATATCCCCGTATTAATTTTTGTAATCATATTTTTTAAATACAAAAATTTGTTTGTATACATGTAAATGTTGAAATAAGGGGGGAAAAATCAAAATGGGGGGGGTTTTTTCCACCGCCAAATGTTTTTTTCTACCCAAAAACGTGGATGGCCAAGGCGTACCTTTTGGAGGGGAAACCCCGGCGGTAAACATATGCGTTTTTGCTTCTTTTCCACAGAAAAATTCCGCGTAGTAAAAAGCTGCATTTGGGATATTCTTTTAAAAAAAAAAAAAGCTCATGTTCTCTGGAAATATTCCAGGGTAGTTTCGTTGGTAATTTTAAAGGGGTTTTTGAATTACTTTAAAAAAAAATTGAATAAAAAACCCAGTTTTAAAAATGTTTTTATGCATTTAAAAAATGCCATTCAATTTTTAAGTTTTTTTTTTTTTTTTTTTTTAGAAATTTTGAAAAGGTGAAATTACATTAATTTTACAAATACAAGACATAAATGTTAAATTACACTTATTTTTAATTTTTTTGATGTACAAAGGGAAAAGTAATTATTTATCAAATCCAGAAATTTCATATATCTTATTATTCTAAATATATTTATTTGTTTTATCTCTATCATTATTTTAAATTTTCAAAGGAGATAATCACTCATTTTTTTTCGAAATATTCAAATACTTTTTATTTAACTTTCCTCCATTATATTTTTTTTCATTAGCTGATTAATTATACCAAAAAAAAGATTATTTCATACTGATTTTTTTTTTTCGATGTAATATTTAAAAAATAAAATTTTGGGAAAACGAAAAATATACTTGAGTACGGTATTTTATATTTCACTTTTTTCATTACTTTTTTTTTTTCGTTTATATTTTTCGAAAAAATGGTAATTTACAAAAAAATTGTTGATATCACATAAGTTAGTGAATAGTATAAAAAAATTCATTTCTGCTCCAGATAAAAATGTGATGAAAATAAATCCAGAATTTAT
Organism: Trichonephila inaurata madagascariensis; assembly: GCA_019973955.1. Lineage (NCBI taxonomy): Eukaryota > Metazoa > Arthropoda > Arachnida > Araneae > Nephilidae > Trichonephila > Trichonephila inaurata. Next base: position 3,984 of record BMAV01003611.1, read on the forward strand.
CCATGTAAAAAAAAAATTTGGAATTCTTAACAACCGAAACATTACGACTTTGGGAAAAGCAGATTTATTGGGGGGAGGGGTGACTGTAAAAAGATATCTTATTTGACTACTTGTCTGAACAGGAAATCAATTCAATTAGGGGTGTGCATTGGGATATAAATATATTTATCTTAAATTAACATATCAAAATTTTTGCACTTTTTATAAAAAAAAAAATTAAACAAAAAATTTAAAAAAAAACAAAAAAAAAAAAAAAACTCAAGACCTAATGTCTTTTTTAAATTCCCTTTTTTTCCTAATTTAAACCCAAATGATTTTTTTTTTTATTATTATCAAAAAAAAAAGAAAGACTTTTTTTAAAACTCTTAATTTTTAAAAAAACTTTTTTATACATCTGTGTATATTTAAAAATTTTTTTTGCACAGTAAGATTTTTTAAATTTATATTTTTTTAAACAAGTTATAAGATGTAACCATTCTTTTTTTAATGAAAAAGAGTGATTTCCCTTTTAAAAAATTTATAATCCAACTCTTTGGGAAACCCCCTACAACCACAATTATACCAAAAATTATAACCCACATGGGTTTTATTCATGTAAAAAATTAAAAAAAGAATTTGCATTCAAACAATGATGAGGTGTCAAAATTTATGTGTTCCTTAATTCATTGTTTTCGATAAAATTAATAAACATTTAAAAAAATTGTAAATCTCAAAAAATTTTTAGAAAAATTTTAAGAATATTTTATTATTACTTAAAAGATTCAACATTATATCAACTTGCAAAATTTTTAGAGAGTGAAAATGTTGGGGAAAAAAAAAAATATGTTTAACTTTTTTTTTTTGTGTGTTAACTTTTCCCTTGTAAAAAAAAGAATGAATGTGTTTTAATCAACATGATTTTTGGGTTTTTTTTAGAGATTTTAGCGAATTTTTAAGAAATGATAGCATTAAATTTAGATTTGCCTATAGACCATAGCCAATGAAAATATGATTAATAGCATTCGGTTAATTTCAGAACTTAAAATAAGAATGAGTAGTAAAAAAATTTAAAAAAATTTTGAAAGTAATTTTTAAAAAAAAAAGTTTTTTTTTTTAAATCCTTTTATTGTGGTAAGCTTTTTTATTGTAAATTATTATATATAGCATACCACTTTCAATGTTGTCATACGTAATATCTAGGTACTAAAGTACTGTGACGTCTTCGAATGGGGTGAACCTCACCCTTCCATTCATTCTAAGTTTTATGGCTCCGAACAGGTGTGAGTGACAAGTGCACGTGGTGTGACAAGTGCTTGTGACCATGGGGTCATTGTTTATTGTCTGACCTCGAGCAAACGCCGACACCCGGTCTAGGAGTTATAATGGTCAAAGAGAGCCGGAGCCCCATTGACAATAGGCAAAGCCTGTATGAAAGAATCCTGTCGCCTCGGCCGGTGTCGAGAGAATGGGTTTATGGAACACAGGTGGTGTGATGCATAAGGGTGTTCAGAAGTTAGCTAAGAATCATGGCGCCCTTAGTTTCGAGACGGACCAGGAATGTATTTGTGTTTGCCGCACAAATAGGACACGAATGTGGTCCAGGGACGAGGGCAGACTTTTGTGGCCTGCCAATGAGAAGAGACGAGAGGCGTGTTGTGGACCCATCCCTGGTGTTTAAAAAGGGGGTTTTTTTTAGGAGGGATGGAGAGCCCTGGATGGAGAAAACTGGAGAGGAGCCCTAAAAGAAAAGAGATTGGAGAGGAACGAGAGAGGAGACGATGAGAGTTGAGCGAGAGTTTTTCGGAAAAAAGGATTGAACTCCCGTGAGATAGACTAACTGCACCGGCTTGGCATACTTATTGGACTTTATTACTTCATATTTAGTAACCTATGAAGCAAATAAATACAGCTTTAATTTTAAAATAAGGCTGTGACAATTTTTCTTTGTTTGTTATCTACTCAAGAAGTTACAGTACCATTGAATTTTGTGGATAGGATGCAAAAATGAGAGCAATTTATAAAAGATTTTATACTTAACTCTGTGTAACCAATCAGAATTCCTTTTTTCTCTTGACTATTACTACTTAGAAATATTAGCAACATTTTAAATTTTATTGTCAAAAAAAAAAAATTGTGTTTCTACTTTTAATTTTAATATGCATATATCCATAAGAAAATAATATGCTATTTTAAATTTTTGCGATGACACTTCTTTCTAAGCTCCATAATAAACACTATATTGTTTGAGGACTCAAACATTTCTTTTGCATCTTTTTTAAAAAAAATCAATTTTTTTGTGTTCATTTTAAAATTGACATTTTTTTAAACTAAATTCTGTACTTTTTTTTTTTCTGAGTTTTTGATGAAATTATTCATCCCAGTATCTTGAAGAAATAACTTTAAAACTCCTTTATTAAGTCATCAAATACTTTTTTCTGCTAAACATAATTATTAAAGCTATATATTAACATAAACTTAGTACAAAGTGTTTTAAATGTTTTATTGTTATTTATTTATTTTACTCTTCATTTTATGCTAGTAGATACAAAATATTATGTTTAATTAAATGTTTTGAAACTCTAAATCGTCTGTGTTTTTTACGTATGCTTTTAAATTTGATTTTTAAAAAAATTTATAATTTTGTTTCATTCTTAAAAGTGGCTGCGGTGACCTAGTGATTATTGTTGCGAACTCGATGCCAGAATGTAGCGAGTTCCCACCGTGTAGAGAAGGCGTATTGAGACATTGCCATCCTGTGATGACCATGTCTTACCGGATCCGCGTAAGCTAGAGGTGTGGGATTATCAAAATGATGAGACATAATTCTAATACAACTTTTATTAAGAATAACTTATATTACTTAAAGACTACCTTGGACAATTATTACTCAGTGAGAGTCGAGCCCAAACTAAATCACGTATTTAAGTCAGGATCACGTAATTAGATCTTCTATCTCACTATCCTAAATAATCCTGTTATCTAATTACTTATATCTATCATTACCTTTTCCAGTTTTGGGTCCCTTGACCTAGAGAATATACCTATAACTTTTATATAAGAAGATTCTTGATCCGCAAGGTAGCTAATTTCTTGATCCTCCAGATTCCACACTAAGCTTTGTCACGCTATTGACTGGTAGAATGATTCCACACTACAACTTCCGAGCCTGCTACTATGCTATCTATGCTATTGCTATTTCTATGTTTTGCTGCGCTATCCTTTTATAGTATATCTCATTTACATATTCGATCCTGCTTCTTGGTATTGGGTTGGAAAGGTTTTGCCATTAATCGTGGCTGTCAAAGAACATAGAGTTATGTTAATCAGAAAGACGCGAGACGTCACAACCTCCAAGAAGAAAAACGTGATTTACTTAAGGGTTCTCAATGCCCTTAATAAAATTACGTGTCTAAATCTCTATTTCTAAATTTCTTCGCTTTCTGAGTTTTATTTAAATTTTAATCTTAAATCTTCATTTTAATTTTTATAATTTCCAATATCTATCTTGATTCTTAATTTTCATTGAAATTTTAATCTTAAATTTTAACTTTTATAATTTCCAATATCTATCTTGACTTTAATTTTCATTGCAATTTAATCTAAATTTTAACTTTATACTTCCAAAAATTTATCTTGACTTTAATTTCATTACCATCTTAGAATTTCTTATTATTCAATTTAATTTTTAAACTCGTGACAATAAATTTTACCTCCAATAATTAGGCCAACATTAATAATTACTGCTTAATTTGTGCCCTCTCACTTTACAATTCGTTCCTTAAAATATTTATACACTTAAAACTACCATTTTGGGTGCGCAGACCCAATCTAACACTTCATATGGAGCTATTACTTGCTCCTTCTTAACAGCCTGGAAACACTTTGAAGTTATATTACTTTTTCGAGAGTTTCAGGGTCAGTCTCCCTGAAATGAAACTATTTGAGTATCTATATCCATGTAATATTAATCAATTTTTACATAAATTATTTATATATCACAATAAATTTTTATCTCCATCCCTACATCTGGTTTCAACAAAACTTCCCAAATGAATGCGCCGTTATTATTATTGTTAGTGCCTTGACGCCGCGTTTCCCCAGAACCAGATGCCTCATAATACGTACAATACAACAACATATATATATACAACATATTATACAATAAGCAAACATTTTTCTGGCTTAAACCATTATAACAAATAACCAAAGGAATTTTCGCATCTCAATTTGTAGAAGTCATACATCGAAGTAAACAAATGTGTGAATACAAATGTTTTTCTTCAGAAAAAAATTTTTTAACAAGTCAAAAAGTTCCAAAATTAAATGAACACTCATTGTAGTGTTTGACTTGGCTTATAACTTTTAAGCACCGCCCGAGACTTCCTTTTGCAATACTCCTTCCGACCACTTGTTGGAAGATCATAAAAAATGAAACAATACAAACCTGATTTTTATATTTCGGTCTCCCCACGTTCACATTCAACGATGAGGTGTCATCACTTCTTCATTCCTTGTTTGTACTGGAATTTTGTTGTAAGGCTTGTAATCTCCTTGTCTTCCTCTTTCCTTGAAGCCTTCCCAATTGTGTTCTTCTTGGCTGGTTGTGGTTCTTTCTGTTCTCCGTCGTGGCCTTAGATTATGTACCTCTTTTTCAAAATGGAACTTCAGTTGATCTCTCTCCCGCTCTTTTTCTCATCTCTGGAAATAGTGTACTAGATGACATTTGCCTTTTATTATTATTACATATTACTTACCTTTCGCTTACCTTCCTTTGTGGTCCACTTGTCCCCGGATATAACCTTGATCTTTTATTTCCTTTGGTTATATTTAAACCTTTTTATTTTTTATTTTCATTCTCTACTGAATCCAGGTAGTGATCTGACCAGTGATTTGTTTTTATGGGTCCTCTCTCTGTATTTTTGTATTGATTTGATTGCTTTACCAATCCCTTTTGCCCTAACCTACGTTTCACCGCAGATTTTTTCTTTCCCATATTGTGACTCATTAATCCTTGGTGCAATTTTTCCGAAGTACTTCTGGACGGACCTTGTTATACTATTTGGGATACCTGTTCCTAATTCGACCTCGTCACATTTCCTCATGACGATATATTTCTTATTTGACTACGTTAACTGTTAATCTTTTTTTTCCCGATTTCCATATTACAATATTGTTAAAGTTCCTAACTTCTAGACCTCTATAAGGTCCCCAAATTTTTGTTTAAATTCTAGCACATACTTTGTTAGTTAGCGGCTGAACTACAGGGTGTGTTTCACAAACCCAATCATTACCTTATTTTTATGTCCTTTCTACGTCTATTATGTAATATTTTCCACCTTCCTGTTTAATTTTCGTACTCTTTTAGCTCCAGCTTCTTTAAAAGCTTCTTTCTGTATATCTTGAATTTTAAATTTAGAGCTTTCCGATATCATAATCCAAGTTTTGAAATGGTAATCAATTTTCGACCTTAAAAATAACCTCAGCGGTGTTTTTCCCCGTTGTTTCATTCACCGCTACGAATAGCGTGTAGCAAACTCACGTAAGAATTCGATCCCAAGTATCATGTTGATCATTAACGTAATTTGCAATCATTTGCACCATCTCGACAACTCTTTTCAGTCCGATTTGCTTGTGGTCGATATGCAAATGTCTTCACATGCCTTATGCCTAATCTTTCACTTAAGTGCTCAAAAATCTCGGATATAAATTGGGGACCATTATCACTTATTAATTTTATTTGGGAGCTCCATAACGCGATATAAAAGTTGGTCAAAAAAATATCCGCTATTATACGATGAGGCCTTTAAGAGGTATAGTTTCAGCCCATTTGCTGAAATGATCGGTTATTACTAAAAATATAGCGGTTACGTCTTATTCTCGATATAGATACGGCCCAATAAATCTAACGTCACTATCTTCATTCGATACCCGGATATAATTGATTTAACCGACCAGCTGGTAACGCGTTTTATAGTTATTAATCCTAAGTACATATGGCATGTATATTATTATTGATCAATAAATTTTCATGTACGGAAATAACAAACGTCCCGGAATTTTATGATACGTTTTAAATCTGCCGATCGTAAGTTCACTTATTGGCTTGTCATGAAATTCTCTCATTATTTCATTCCTAAAGATTTGGAATGTATACACGCATTCAATGCATCGTTGCGTGTGTTTCCGTATAAAATAACAACTTCAATTAAACGGAAATCGGGACCACTCCTCACATATTTCCGTTGCATTAACCGAGTTATTCGGTTTTCTAAATATCTATATATATGACTCATCTCTGGGTCATTTTTCTGTTCCTCTATTAATTGCTCCCGCGAAGTGCAACAAATCTTTTGATTATGGCACAATTAATTTTATCACCCATTATACTATTACTGATTCCCTTTGATAGAATGTCAGCCACTGCATTTTGAGTTCCCGGTCTATGTTCCCATTCTATATTGAATTCTGCTAACTTTAGTGCCCATCTAATCATCCTACTCGATAAATTTTTTGCCATGTAAGCGTGTTAATGCGGCATCTCGTTATACCTTAATTGGTAATACTCCTAAATATGTTCTAAATTTGTTCAATGCCCACACTACTGTTGTGACATTCTTTCGGTTACTGTGTAATTCCTCTCTGCGTTGTTCAGTGTACGTGACGCAAATACGACTGGTCTGTTTTGTTGGTTTACCGCTCCTAAAACCAAATCGAACTGGCATCTGTAAATAACTCGAATGGTTCCTGAAAGTTTGGTAATTTTAAACTGGCGCTTTGTTACCGCCTCCTTGACCTCTTCGAATGCCTTTTTGTGCTTCATTGACCAGACAAATTTTTAAATTTCGCTTAAGATTATAGTGGTTCTCACAAATACCGCATAATTTTGAATACAAATTTTGCGTACCACTGTGACATACCTAAAAACTTAGATACCTCTTTTGGATACGGTGGTTTACTCCTCTTTGTATAGCTCTAACCTTGTCTCATCCGTTTTAATTCTCTTGTACTTCTCAATAATTAATCCCAAATATTTCAATTCATCGCACCCGAATTTACATTTTTCCTTATTTAATGTCAATCCCGCATCCTTTTAACAACGAAAAACTTCCCTTTAAATGTTCAACATGGTGAGTGAATGATGGAGACGCGATGATAACGTCGTCCATGTAAACACTCACAAACTTCCCTATCACCGGTTTTTTAGGATTATGCGTCAATTGCTTTTTAAAATGGGAGCTGCTCCTGATAAAACCGAATGGCAACGCTTGAAAGCATATGTGCCAATTTTTTACAAATGTGTCTTTAAACTATATCAAGTTGGGGTTTACTGCCATTTGAAAAATACCCAATTTCTTAGATCAAGAGACACATTATTGTTGTATATGTGGTATGTTCGTTACAAATCATCTATTAACGGTAAAGGCACGCGATACTTTGTGATCGAATTTAATTTTCTATAGTCTACTGCAAATCTATATATGCTTCCGGATTGTCCTGCAACCCATTATTTTTCTTGCATATTGGTCAGCTTCAGTGACGCGGGGACGAATTGGAACAATCGTTTCCTCTTGTAACATTTCTGTGGCGTGGTAAAATCTATTATTGTTTGCTTAGTGCGATCATACTTATAAGGCTCCAGTTACTGGTGGTTATCTCCCCGTGTCAATTTCATGGTATAAGACATGAGTAAGACCTGGTTTATCTGAAAATAACCCCTTTAAAACTACTAAACAATTTTTTGTAGTTTTGTTTCTTTTCTACTTCCTACTGCTTTTAGATAAATCTATCTCAACTTTTTCTTTAATTGGTTCAAACACCCTTTATTTATTTGAGAATCTGGAATTTTTCAACGATTTTTTGATTAAAATCTAAATACTATTCTTGACGCACCTCTATGAAATTCATACCCAGAATACATGGGTATTCTAAATCTTTCAACACATGCAGTTTCTGACCAATTTCTTTCGAATTGTCTGACCCACTTTCACCCTACAATCCCCTGCAGCTTGGCATTTCGCACCCTGTGCTGTTATTACCTGGGCTCGCGATTTTTTGCCGCTTATAGAAAAATATTTTCTATATACTTCTTCCGATATAAAAGATTTATCTTCGTTCGGTGTCCCATAGCGCTTTCAAAAATGTGTGTTATTTAATAATATAGGTACGGGGAAGTTCTACGGGTGCTAAGTACATATCGGAGAAAGTTCAATTGTTCTTCTTATCACACCTCTTGAGGTCGATCATTAACCTTACAATATTTAATCGTCCCCTTGCGTCCACGCCTCGATTGAAATTATCACTGAACCCTTATTTCTAACCCCCTTATTAAAATTATCATTTCGCTCATTTCGAAATGCAACCCCTGTTGCTGAATCTTTGATCATTATTATTAAATTCATTCCTCGAACCCTCTATTATTTTGACGGCTATTTTCGTAAAAACTCATTTCTGTTATTTGGTCTACCCTTTATTTCCGAATTCCTCCAGTTTCTACCACATTAGCTTCAAAAATTAGGCATCCTATGCGCATTTTGACCTCGTCTTTCTACATTATGGTTCTGATAACCCTTTGTAATTTGCAAGAATATCTCTCTTCGAATTTAGCCAGACTTCTAAAAGTTGTATCGTATTTTTGTGATTTCTAACTTCCACGTAGTCCTGTACCTGTGGGTCGAGTCGAACTAAAATATGATCCACTAAGTCTGCTTGGGACATTCCTAATCCTAAACTTCTTTCTATTTTAGTAATCTATATACAAAATCAGTCGCCTCCTGATTTTCTACCCCTGCTACGCATAAAACTCCGGACTGTAGTTCTTTAGTCTCTTTGACGTGAGTTGCTAATTCAAGCTTGAGCTGCGCAAAAACTGCATGTATTTTTGCACCAACAACGACCCAAATGAATACCAATCTTGGAGCCCTTCCTGAGATGACTTTTAAGTAGTTAATACGACAGATTACTTGGGATTTCAAGTAACTGAATATTATTGCTCGATGCACTCAATGAACTCTGCAACATTCTCCGACCCTGAAAAAGCACATTTGTGCAGAACTGTATTTCCACCTACATTACCTAACCCAGAATTAAATACGTTCAGCGCCATTGAGACATTGCCATCCTGTGATGACCATGTCTTACCGGATCCGCGTGTTGTGAGGTGTGGGATTATCAAAATGATGAGACATAATTTTAATACAACTTTTATTAAGAATAACTTATATTACTTAAAGACTAATTTTGACAATTATTAATTAAAGTGAGAGTCGAGCCCAAACTAAATCACGTATTTAAGTCAGATCACGCAATTAGATCTTCTATCTCAATTATCCTAAATAATCCTGTTATCTAATTACTTATATCTAATATTACCTTTCCAGTTTTGGCCCCTTTGACCTAGAGAATATAATCTATAACTTTATATAAGAAGATTCTTGATCCGCAAGGTAGCTAATTCTTGATCCTCCAGATTCCACACTAAGCTTTGTCACGCTATTGACCAGAATGATTCCACACTACAATCTCCGAGCCTGCTACGCTATGCTATCTATGCTATTTTTTATTTCTATGTTTGCCGCGCTATCCTTTTATAGTATATCTCATTTACATATTCGATCCGTTTCTTTCTGGTTTTGGGGTTGGAAAGGTTTTGCCATTAATCGTGGCCGTCAAAGAACATAGGAGTTATGTTAATCAGAAAGACGCGAGAGACGTCACAGTATGTACATTAAACCTGTAGAGGCTCAATTTTTCCCCGTTGTTGTGGTGTGGTAGTTAGGAAAGGGAGTTGCCAGCTCATGTGTCGTCCTCGTCACTTGACCGAGGCTCAAAATTATGCAATCTTTCGCCAACATCCCTTTTGTTGCTTTATAGTGTGATGTTAATGTAATTCCTCCCCCCGCTTTTCACTATCTTGACTTTGTATACATTTTAATGAGTTATTTTTTTAAATCCTGTATACAAATGAGTAAATATTGATAAAATCACAAAAGAAAATTTTTTGATGCATTCCTTTCATGGTTTTTACCCTTTAAAATTTTATTATAAAAAATTTAATCACAATGATGAAAACTCTTTTAAAAATATAGCATTTGTAAGAAATAAAATTAAGTATATCATTTTTTAACTCCTTGGACGATCTGGAAGTCAAGCTAGATGTGTATAGACAAAATATTTTCCATTACCTATGTAAATATTTTTCTATGAATGATACATTTCATATGAAACATATAGTGTTTAGTGACGCTGATTGCTGTGCTGTTGGGCCTGAGTTCAAATTCCGGAGAAGGCATGGATACTTGTAAATGAAAAGTGCCTTTGCGGCATTGGGGTTCTCTAAATAGCCGTCGAGCCACAAGTCTTCTCGTGAGGTTGGTGGAAGGGGAAGAGAGGTGGGAGGCCCCTGATTACCCCCAGGGTGTTCTTCCACAAAATTGGGGTGGAATCGAGCCAAATCACACTGTCACCTGTATGGTGCTCAGAGCTGCTGCAAACGACAGGAGTAAATCTAGCCTCTTACCGTGGATTAATTCTGTGGGCCTTGATTTGATGTTAATATCGGTTACTGCCGATCAGGTGGCATAAGTAACAACAACAGAATTTTTCACCAGACAATAGATTTTTATACACGAAAATGTATTGCAGAGATGTCAAGACAATTGCAGTTTTCTAACGTATAAAAGAAAGAAAAGGAAAGCTACTTTTTTAAAGCGGTAAAATTGAACTTTAAAAATGACTAATTTCTTTTAATAAATTGATCAAACCCTATTTTAACGAAGAATT
>BMAV01003612.1:0-25636 GCA_019973955.1 Trichonephila inaurata madagascariensis
TGAAATTGGGTTAGTATGTTTCTTTTGTTGAATAGAAATCCGTTACTAATAAGTTTTGTGAAAATCGACACCCAATGAGTTTAAAATAAGTTTATAAACAGATAGTAACAAAAAAGATTCACAATCTAGACATGACAAAAAATTATATTGTTTGATTTTGTACCCTAAATGATTATTTCCTCCAAAATATCAAAATGGGGCCTATTTTTTTTCATGATTGAATCCGTGTCAAGTGCATTCATTGAATTAGATATCCACAAACACAATAAAAACACACGAAGCGTAATTTATAAGAAATCACAAAAAAAGCCTTACAATGATAATAGACAATTTCCTTTCAAATGGAATACTCTTCCAATATTTTTTTTCGAAAAGGCGAAAACACACAAAGAGGGAATAATGTTAAATTGCAAGAACAAAGTAGAATAATTGAGTGTCTGTACAATAAAAAAGTAGGTTATAAAGTAAACTCTGGTTCTATATTTATTTGTGACTTGTTCAATTAAGTTCTCAATTAAATACAATGCAGTCATGTGGGCATAGTTACACTCTAGTCTCTCGAACGAGCGCTCTATGTCTCGTGAGGACTCAGCTAAAAATTCTAAGCATGCAATCAGCCTCGAACTACCGAATCTACAAAAGAAAATTTAAATATAATTTGAAATTAGTCAATAATAATGTTTGTACTGTATTGGAAACTATACTATAAAAGTCTTACAGAATTAGAAACCAAAATTAATAAAAATATTGTTTACCTATATTTGTTTACAAACGCTGCTTCAGGGCGCTTCTTTCATAAAATTGCAACAATAATTTCAAAATATTATTTTTTACTGGATCTACCGAGGTTCGAACTGCCGAAACTGTACTGTTTTGGTAAGAACACGACCATTTATGTACACGCAAGCGTTTTCTACCCATGGCTCGCTTTTAAAAAGAATGCATGATGAAATACAACAATAACAAAAATTATTTGAGTGAAATATAAACATCTTGTAACATCAAATTCTACAATATCTGGAAAAATAAGAATTGAATAAAGCGCAATTTGAACTTATTGATTTGTATTGAGAATTCTTTTATTTTAGTTAAAATTTGTTAGTTCGCCATTAAAAAAAATTTATCAATACATACTTTTAAAAATTTTTAAATTAGCGGATTACAAATTAAGAATTATTCGAAATTCGACTGCTGAAAAAAATCCTTAGTTGAACAAAAAAGAATAAAGCCTGTTTATATATCGCGAATGTTAAAAAAGAAAAGATTTAATGAAAAATGTTTAAATTCAAAATCAAAATTCGATGTTTAGTATAAGGCAGAAGAAATTTCACAGAAAAAATAAGAATAATTACCGGTAAACAATTAAAATGTGCAGCATTTTATCTCCTATTCTATATTAAATTAACTAAACTCTGTTCAAAATTCTGATAATACTTTTTAAATTTCCTGTAACGATTTTCGAAGAAATGGGTCATTTTAATCGATCATTAAAAGGCAACATTTCAAAAACTGCAAATCGTTTGCAATTTTTTTAATATATTATTTGCCGTTTGCTTATTATCTAGAGCAGAGTTTAATATGAATGCAGGACGCTTGTTATTTTAATAAACTGGGTTCATAAAATTTATCTGCCCTGTGTTATCGAATTAAGAAAAATGACATGGAAGGTAACAGCTAAAATTTTATAAATTAAATGCTTAAGAACCAGATGAAAAAACATCGTATTTCCACTTAGAGAAAAATAAATAAGAATTAATTAATTCCTCTCCGTTCCGAAGTGGTTTGTTGAGTCTGATATCTCAAGAGTTTCTGCTCTTTTGACGCCTTCTAGATGTGATATAGTATATTTTTAAACAGAGCCGAAATAGCTTCTGAATCATTTGGAATCAATTTGTAAGAAATAGTGAGCAAAGAGAAAATATGAGAATATGTTATTTTATCTTAACTGAGTTTTATTTTGAAGGAAGAAATTCGCTTATGCATTCGCACTTAGATTAAAAATCTATTTTTTTCTTTTCTTTTCATTTTTTTAATGAAACAACGTAGAAATTAAAATCTGCTAATATCATCCATTTTTTTTCTCCCTTCTGATTTTGTAAAGTAGCTTTTTACAAGTTGTTTTATTAGTACTTTGTGTGTCATTTTAAATTACTATTAAAATATAAAAACTTACAAAAAGATTCTTACAAAATTATAAAGAAATAAAAAAATTTGTAAGCTATTTTTAATTATGTATAAATATTCCGCAAAATTCATTTCACATTTCTTTTTTTGTTTTTTGTAAAATGAGAATTATTCTCTATACTTTTTTTACTTATCCACAACTTTATCTACACATAAGCTCTACAAACAAATTTTTTACACCATTTGCATTGCTCCCACTATTGTGCACATTACTTGAAATACTTAAAATTAAAAGTTGACTCTAGTCGAGTGGTCATAGCGTCGAAGGCAATGTTTTAGTCTAATTATGGGATTGTGTCTTGATTCAAATCGGCCCCCCCCCTCCTCGATTTGCTGGGTTAATATACTTAAATCTGTAGAGCTCAGCGCCATTACGTTGACGTGGTGTGGAAGATAAAAGATGAGGGTTGCACTTTTTAGGTGTAGTCCTCGTCTCTTGATTAAAAATGAAGAAATCGTCGTGTTGCTTGAAAGTATAACACCAATAAATACTCAGTCAAGTTATTCTACGATTAATGAATAAATCAAAAGCAAACTTTATCTCTTCTATTTTAAATTTTTTTAATATCGGCGTCGTAAAAATAAGGAGTACTAATGTACACGGAGTACAAGAAATGACATCGAACTAGAGAACACGAGTTTAGGCAAAAAAAAAACAGTTCTAACTAGAATCTAATTGTGATCAAACAACACACATGACTAAAAAAGTGACATAGTGCGGCGAACAAATGTTGGAACAGTCAACTAATTCCTGGATCACATCAGCTATACGCCACAAAATTTATTGGGTCGCGTATCAATTCATGCATAGAGTATTTACTAATTCAATTGTAAAAAAAATATTTTCGTTTAAATTATATCCATTTCTGAATCTCTTCAGTTGTTGTCTTTTGTGTGTCTTTTATTAGAAAAAAAAAGTTCTCTCTCTGAATGAATTATTTTTCATAAGTTTACAAAAATATTTTGGATTAATGATAGTAAAAAAAAATTAGGCACTAGTATGAAAATCAGGATATTTAGAGAAACACAAGAATTTAAATGATGCCACCCAATCTGGTGAACGTTCTTTTAAATATTTCTTCATACTCTTGCACTTTCAGTATAAAAAATTAATGTTTATGTTGTATTTTGGCATTGTTTGTGAAAGAAGTTTTACAAGCTATCTTACTTTACTTCCAAATTGAAACGTGAAATTTCTTACAGTTAATCCTATACCACGATATTATTAACATTACTATCTATCAAATCCTTACATTAGGTACTTCTAAAATACAGAATGTACGGATTCACGACAAACATTCGGATATAATTTTTAGAGCATTTTATTTAGAAATATTTTAAGAAATATTTTCTGGGCGGTACCCGAGTTGTCTGGATTGAGACTCGTTTCAGTCGCGCTCGAGTCCTGATGACTAGCTAGAGTCTGTAAGGTATGAACATTGGCTTGGTGATGCGAACAATGATGCCTTCCTCGTCTCTTGATCGATCGTGGTTCAAAATGACGATCACTCTCATGTTGCTGGATTTGGGCAGGGAAACTGAGTTGAAGGAATGGTTTTCCAACTTTCACTAAAAAGTAATTGAAATAAAATAACCGAAAAAGGAATATATATATATATAAAGGGATTTATATACATATTCAAGTGGCGTAACGAGCACACCCGCATTGCGGGTGTGGGGGATCAAAGCCTGCCTGCCGACGAATACCTACCCTTTGTAAAATCCAACTTGGGGGCCCAAAACCTGACTTTGCAGGGAGTCCCAAATGTTTGTTACGCCACTGACATATACACACACACAGTTATACATTTATTTCATTGTTATTAATATGTGTATACAATGCTCTTATTTTTTGCAAACAAGAGGCGCTTTAAGTATTTTTGCATCAATTTTTCCTGCAACATTTAACATTCATAACAGATACACATTATACGAGGAAACGAAGAAAATTCTTTAAAATAAGTGGCATGCAACTTAAATTTTTAGGAAGCAAAACACTTTACTTAAATTTTTTAATCCCATTTTTATAAGATCCCCTGTGAAATCCTCTTTCAATCTAAAAGGGTTAAGAAAATTGCATAATGAAAGTGAAATAAATATAAGAAATTTAGACTATTTGGGAATCGCATTAGAAAATTACGGTCATTTACTAATACCTATTTTGCTTAAACAGCTTCCGCATGATCTAGTTGTAGAATTTCATCGTTTAAAAGATTCTAAAAAGATTGGGAATATTAAGAAATCAATGAAATTCATAAAATTTGAAATAGAATCTCGCGAGTCTGCACACATTGCACTTGGGCATTATCAGCAAATCACAGAAATATCTAAACACCCTCCACGAAATTTCTCGTTTCAACGACAACAGCGTAAAAATTAAAAAATAATTTTTCTTCATCTTCCGCTTTAACTACGGTTGTTAAAAATGTGTGCGTCTTTTGTAATTTTGTTACACACACTTCAATATGATACTAGGAAAAAAGGATATCTGGATATATCTCTCTCTTTACTCTCTCTCTAATGAGTATGAGTAAAAATGTAACAAATTAAAGAAAAGGGAGAGATGTTATGGGTGCATGATATACAAGAATTTAATTTCCCAATGCAAGGCAAAAATTACACTATGTGAAATTTACCAGAGTTTACAGCATAAGTCCCTACTTTGCTTTTGAACCAGTAGCGTACACAAGGGGAGGGTCCTGAGGGTCCGGAACCCCCCCCCCGCAAAGCCCACGATTTCTTTTCCGATTGATTATAATTCTAAGTATATAGTACGTAAAATTTAAATATTTGCTATTAATGATTAATTTTATTAATTAATGCTAATTATTTATTCTATAATTAGTTTTTTACTGTGTTTTGTTCCCCCGAAAATCGACAAAATCAAAAGGAGCATGATACAAGAATGGTGAACTTTCGACCCCGGACCCCCCCTTGAAAAATTCCTGTGTGCGCTACTGCCTTGAACCATAAATAAAATGCCACTTCTAAATGATAAAATAGAAGCACTCTCAAAACCGTTAATATAAAGAAGCCTGAAACAGAAACTCATGTGAAGGAATTTGTAATGTCTTATTTTTTATAATCTCATAATTCACCTGAAAACTATGCCCAAACGAATAGATTCCCCCCTCCCCCACTTCTTTCAATCGATAAACATCGAAGATCCAGCATCAGACAAAATGACTGAGACTTATTCGCGGGAACCTGAAACTAATATAAACAACTTGATTATGGCTGACTCAATCGAAAAAAAATCGTTACAAATTCTTCTAGGCGCCACTTTTTTGGTTATAATACTATATAGCAGGAGAGCTGCTAAAATAAATAAGAATTTGTTTATGTTACTTAGCCTCTGTGAAGATACGTTACATGTCGATTGCCCAGCCGTGGCATCTCTGTTTTGAATATTTCTTGCAGCGTAGTGGAACACTACTGGAAGCGCTTTTTTCTTTCTTGCTTGAGGGTGAAACTGCTTGAGTTAAAACACGTGATACTCTATGTGATTTCGGAAAGAAAAAAAATGGGTGGTATGAAATGCCGTTGCAATGGAAGACCAACGATATAAAAGAAAAATTACATACGGACGTTTCTGGAAAAAATTAGTTTCTGGCTCTTTTTTTTTAATTAAAAAAATAGAAAAGGATTAGTGAGTGTCAGTTTTAAATATTTGTTATTTCATATAAATTTAAATAATTTAATTTAAATCGATTATGATTGTTGAAACAATATAATCTGCCTTATCTACAGATGGATACAATACTGTAACTTGTCGCCCATCCGGTATAGCGGTTAGCGACGCTAACTGCTGTGCCATTGGGCCTGGGTTCGAAAAAGACATGGATGTTTGTAAATATATGGTGCCTTCGCGGCATGGGGGTACTTTAAATAGCCGTCGAGCTCTCAGTAGTCCTCTCGTGAGGTTGGTGGAAGGGAAAGAGAGGTGGGAGGCCCTGACCACCCCAGGGTATTCTCCCTCAAAATTGGGATGAAACCAAGCTAAATCGTTCTGTCACTGTATGGTGCTCAAAGCTACGGCTAACGACAGGCGTCGCTTAGCCCTTTGCCATGATGAATTTCATGGGCCTTGATCTGGCCTTTGCCGATCAGGTGGCATTAGTAACAACAACAGCAACTGTAATTTTATGTATTGGTGAGTAAAAATAAAAGTAAATAAATTGAAGCTTGAGGGGAGAACGTAAAAAATATATATAGTGTCAGATAAAAATGTAATACAAAATAATAATTTAGGAGGCCGATGCACCTTTAATATGTCAAGGCTCAAATATCCTCCCATTGATTGTGGTATGGAAGTTAGGAGAGGGGGGTACCAGCTCAGGTGTCCTCGTCACTTGACAATGATTCAAAATAACGAGGTCCGTCACTAAAAGCCCTCATGTAGCTGAATATTGCGATGTTAATATTCATTCACTCAATAGATATATACACAATTGAGAGATGTGCTAAATATATATTCATATAATAACAATAATAGTAATACTGGGGAAATGGAGAGCTTATATTTTTATCATCTTTGTCAAACCGAATTCGAATGAATGCGATGGAAATTAATTTACCAAAAAAGCATTATCAGCTTTTGTTTCCCCTAATGAAATAAATACATTTTGCGTATTATAATTCTTGTATTTTAATTTTTTGTAAGCATTTTTGATGTACTAAGGATGTAGTTTACTACAATTCAATGATATTTATAATCGCGATCGATTATGAGGGCTTATTTTCTTTATTTCGAAAAATATCATAAATCTGAGAAGTAAATATATATATCACGAATTTCTCCACTCTGTTAAATTAAAATATGAATTAAGAAATGTGTTAAGTGTTTATACTCTTCAAATTTCGCAAGAAATTTAAATTTTAAAAAAATTATTTTCTCTAACATTTTTACATCGTCAAATGATTAAAACTGCACCGATGGCGCGAACTGTACTTTATAATCACTATTGTCGAAATTTAAATTCAGTAGAGTCTATAGATGTGTGTGTGAAAAAATATTCTTGTATTAAATATGAAAATTAAATAAACCTCTGCAGAGAATATTCAGCTAAATAATGCATTAATCTATACACAATGATTCGTTCAAATATAATATAATCTCTTTATACGAAAAGAAAAACTATATTTATTCAAAACCTCTACATTTCTTTCTACCAAACGATTTTGAAAGAAACGGAAAAATGTACCTTTGTGTTGAATTTCGTAATCTTTTCAAATTTGAATTAATTCATCCATCTTTCTACCGCTGAAAGTTATGGTGTCTCCACACAAACTTAAGAGGTTTCAAACAAACAAATAAATAAATAAATAATTTTGCTAAACCAAAAAAACGACAGTATAAATTCCTTTCTATTGTGTAAAATAGTTTCTGAAATATTTTAACGTGTGCATTTTAGTTTTGTAGACAACCATTTGATTACCAAGGCGACGGAAGATAGAATTATCTAATTCAAAGAAAGAGAAGCCGGACTCTCTTTGGTAGCTAAAATTTCTGTATTAAAATCGACTTTTTTCCCAATTTTTTTTCATACGAAGTAAAAGACTAAAAGAAAATGTGTGCCTACGAAGAATAAAAATGAATTAACGGACAACTTTTTAAAGATTTTAAAGTATTATTCAAGACAAATAACACAATAATTAATAAAGCATTCTTTCGAAACAATGCATAAGAACTAATGTTCTATTTCGTTCACAGACAGATAGCATGTTCTCATAAAAATTTTCTTTAAAGTTGAACTGATAAAATTTCTGCTTTTGGAGAAACATGTTAGAAAATCTTTCTTTTGCAACAGAGAACGATATACGAGTACGTTTGCATTCCTACCACTGATTTTGAAGAATAAACTAACAGTTTTGAACTATTGAATGCAGTTGAAATAAAAAATTTTATTTTAACAAAATGTTTCGAAAATTCGACTAAAATGTTTGCCATGGATAAAATTTATTCGCTGTTTTCTGCCTGTAGTGCGGAAGCTTGCTAAGCAGGTGATGCTTGTAATAAATATTTGCTTTAAGTAGAGAAGCCTACAATGGCTTTAATTTATTTTAAAGAAATATGAATTCTAATTCCATGCCAAAGAGAGAAGGGGATAAAAAGATACAAGCTTCTTAAAACTTTTGTTACGCATGCAATAAGAGCAGTGATAACAATGTAAAAATATTTTGAAGGTAATGAAATAAACAGTGTTATATCATTTTAATGATGCAGTTTCCTGGGATATTTCAGAACATTACATTGGTTTATAATTATTTTCTTTTATTTCCAGAATATCTTTGTAAACTTGCGAAATATTTCAGCAATGAAGGAAAATAATTCTTTCAGAATTTTTCCAGTGACGTTTCATTAAAGTAAAATAAATCAATTTGTGTAAAATATATATTGATAAATATATATTAAGAATTTCTTTTTATAATCAATTGATATGTAAGGTTACTATTTGTTTGCATCTAAACCTTATAAAATTTACTTTTCGGTGCAACAAGCAAACAAACAAACAAACGAAAAAACAGAAAAAAAACACACAGAAAAAGAAGAAAAAAGTTCTTGACTTTTTTAAACACATCTTTGAAAAATTCTTTAATTTTAAGAAAGTACAGGGAAGAACCGGTTTCTTGGAAGAAAAGATTATTGTCTCGTTCAGTGGCGTAACGGAGATTACACCCTTCAGCGGACCCTTTAAAGTCAGATATTGAGCTCAAGCCGGATCTTATAAAGTAATGCGAAACCATAACGTCAGGCTATGAGCCCTGTTGAATCCCGGGTCCTCCGCGATGCAGGGATTGTGGGGTATACTTTACACCCACTGCTCAAGTTCACTCAATACAAAGAGATCACTTCCACAACATATTACTTATCCGTACTATAGAATCTGCAATATGGATGAAACTGAAATGGGGGTCGAATTATTTTCTTCAAAAGGGAAATTATTATGCTCCGAGTACACAAGTATGTCCGAAACATTGTTTGCAACTTCACTTGAAAAATACGAATAACTGACCAATTTTATGGATCTGATGAGTAGCGAAATGTTACGTGGCATTCCTTATTGAAGTGTATATGACACCGCTAAAGAGTGTAATTCTGTTATTTCATAGAATCCTGAGGTATTTCGTGAAATAACTGTCTTTGTCAAATACACAGAGTGTGTAGTAAATAATATTACACTTTACCTAGTAACTCTACGAAATAAGTAGACATTTCATGAATTAAGTAGTGACAGAGAGAATTGCGTAAACATTTTAAAAATATATTAATTTGGCGTTAAAATTAGTCCCATACTTAAGGAATTATCTGTGGATAAATAGTTAAAATTCCTCGAGAAATTCATTTCGTGTTACGGATGAATTAATTGATACACAACAGAGAAAAACAGAACATATAATATGCCGTTATTGCTAGACTAGTTGGAATTATAATAAAATAGTAACGGAGCAATACGCAGCAATAATTATATTTATATTTCAACGACTTTAATAAATCAGGCCGCAACTTAATTCCACTTTCAAAAACATTTACTCAGTTTAAAAAAATAGAACAAATCTTTTATCTGAAGCGCAGAATATGCCGTATTTAAAACTAAACATATAGGAGTAAACTTCTCTATTTTTTAAATTCAAAAATTTTGGAATTTCTTTTTTATTTTCTGTTATTGTTCCAGCAATAGGGTTTTTTTCAAAAATTCATCTGAAAGTGGATAACACATGAGTACCAGTCGTCTCCTTTAAAATTACGTTCTTCCCAAATGTTCCTGCGCAAAATATGCCTATTTAATGCTTTCATGATTAGACTGTTGTTATTCTACACAAAAACTTGTTAAAGCGTAGAATCCAAGAATCGGACTTAACTATATTTTTTCCGAAACATAGCTAGCTATTTTGTGAAATAGCAGTTCTCAAGTCTTAACGGTTCACATAATACAACCCTATTTACAACATTTATTTCTGTTACTGTAAATTGGAATGGGTAATTAATTTTTTGAAAGACTGCAACATTTGCTACTCATTTCCATTCAGGTTATGTCTAATTACTATATTCCATTTTGTTCTTTTTATATTCGGGGGTCTTAATAATTAAAGAAACTTTTTTTAAAAAAAGAATTATTTGACAAAAGAGGTTTTAATTCACCTAAAGACATAAAAATA
Organism: Trichonephila inaurata madagascariensis; assembly: GCA_019973955.1. Taxonomy (NCBI): domain Eukaryota; kingdom Metazoa; phylum Arthropoda; class Arachnida; order Araneae; family Nephilidae; genus Trichonephila; species Trichonephila inaurata. The sequence continues at coordinate 10,345 of BMAV01003612.1, forward strand.
AGAATTATCGTTTGTTTTTTTTAGTTTAAAGCTAAAAAAAGCTTTAGGAATTCATTTTGTTTGTTCATAAAGGATGGCCCGTGAAACTATCCAGATATATTGTTTGTGAATTATTTCACTATTTCTTTTGTAACAGTATTTCTCTATAGGATTTGGCAGTTTCTTATGCCATTCCATCAAATAGAATTTTAAATACCGTAAAGTCCGGCTTATAACGCGCACTTTAACACAAAAAATAAGTTTCAAATTTACGGGTGCGCGTTATACGCTGAATATAAAAGTGAGAGCTTTGGAAATAACAACAAAAATAAATAAATAAATAAAAAAGATGAGCATAGATAAAAATTAGACTTCTACACATATCGAAATACTGTTTATTTAAAAGTAATGGCATGTCTTGTGGGAACTTTATATATATATATATATATAAAAGGGTTGTTGTTCTAGAAATATGCTATTTTTGCTAGAGCTTGGAATTATTACCTCGAATAAATGACTTCATAACCCAAGAGTATTGGGCAAGTACACTTCAGGTTTCTTCGTAAAAAGAGGGTGCGCATTATACGGCGAATATGCCTAAAAATTAAAAATATCAGCTTGAAAGTATAGGCGCGTTTTACGCCGGATTTTGCGGTAAATGTTTTGAAAATAGAAACAAATAATACTTGGAATTCAACACACTATTAATTTATATATAATCGTAATAAAAATATTTTTATTTGTACTTTCTACTGCGAGAAAAAAACTCATGTACCCATCTCATTCTTTTATAGCGGTATAATTTCCATGTGCCACGACATAATATACTATTTTCAGAGAAATAGGATTTCAATACAAATTTTAAGCGCGCAGTGGAGCTGTATGTCCATAGCTTTCCGAAAAGTTATTTCTTTTGTAAACATTTTGAAAAAAAATCATGTTTTATGAAACTGATAATAAAAATGCAACCTTTCTAGGGCAGTTTTGATTGAGATGCACGAAGAAGCAATTCGTTATTTCATTCAAACGAGTGAGAGTGAATCGCTTTTCAATGTATCCTTTATTTTGTTTGTATTATACAGCTAAGCCACATTTCTGTATACAATTCTCAGTTTCCCAAGCGTCGATATTGGATGAAAAAAGAAGTGGCAAGGGCAGGAGGGCAACTGCGAGTGTTACTGGAAGACATAACATATTAATATTCTAAAAAAGAAAGTCGCTGGTTACTGTTAAGAAATTGACATGATTCAGTTGGTTGCTTCTTGCAAAATTTTGCAGGAATGGGAACGCGCGCAAATGCCCAAGAGTCAACCTACCAGCCATGTCGTTTATTAATTATAAGGTGACCAGATTTTTTATAATGAAAAGGAGGACGAAAAATTTAAGAAAAAATTAAAACATCAATATAGGAAACATTTTATTAATCCAAACAAAAAATACGCTAACTACGCTTGCATTCCTTTTAATTATTTACTTAAACAAGTATTTTTCCTTTGAATGATTTTTTTGTCAATATATCCTTTTCTTATCAATTGGAAATTTAGGAGCAAAAAAATATCCTTCCTTCTGAATTTTACGGCAAGTACTGTAGCTAAAGTATAAAAATTCTATTTTGATTTCTCACTTGTCCAAAAATCATTACCAATGGAAAGCAACTCTCTCAACTGCTGCATTACTTCCAAGGCAGCTTAACGTAAATTCAACAAGAATAACTAAATTTTCTTACGAAGTGTGTTCATTTTTGAAATGGTTAAGTATTTCCACCCATCTTTTATCAATTTCAGCATGTTGATTTTCCCATTGTTCTTGTTTATTAGAGAGAGAATTTAAATATATACATTAGCCTTCTAATTTCTTCAAAGAACTGTCATAGATTTTTATATCAGGTTTTTATATCATAGATTTTTATATCTGTAGTCTTCCTAAGAAATTTCGGCGAGGGAATTGTTTTGACATTATTTAAAAAGATAGAGCTCAAAAGCGGCCCCATTGCCTCCGTTGTGTGATCCCTCATTTTGCTTTAACTGCGACGTCACTAACCACTCACTCTCTCCGTTTTATGTGGCCGCGGTAGCCGAGTGGTCAAGGTATCGGATCGTGGCTGGCCTTGTCACGAGTTCGATCCCAGTACCACTAAAGACCCCCGTGTAAGGGAGCGATGCACGTTAAATCTGTCGAGAGCTCAAACGTTCTCCCGTTGGTGTGGTGCGGTAGCTAGGAGAGGGGGTGCCAGTTCAGGTGTCGTCCACGTCACTTGATCATGGTTCAAAATTATGTGGTCCGTCGCCAAAAGCCCTCGTGTAGCTGAACAGTGCGACGTTAATATTCACTCACTCACTCTCCGTTGTATCAGTCATTTCCACTACCCTCCTCTAAAAACACAAAATTTCTTTCTCAATTAACGAATGTATTTGCTACCCCAGCAACGGAAGATGCTCTAATATATTTCGCTATTCATTATATTATTTTCAGTTGATAAATGTAAAAAAGTATTTTTCGTCATTTGTATGATATATTGAGATCTGCATACCACAAGAATAATGAATTGTTATATAGAAGAATATTTTAAATGCATGTTTTACGTACGGAATGGAAAATAATTTCGACGAATTAAAGCAGTGGCGTAACGTTCCCCTATTGCGAGAGGGGCAGGGTTCTAGAGGGCCCAAAACCTGACTGAAGCCAAGTATGTATGGTTTTGCAATCCTTTGTAAAATCCGACTTGGGGCCTAAAATGTAACTTTGCACGAGGTCCCTAATTTTCTCCGTTACGCCACTGGTTAAAAGTACTCTTCTCATAAAGCAAGTTAAATGTCACTAGCGAATTTATACAGCTTAGACTGAGTCGTTCATGTTTTTTCTTTATTTATTTTCTTTAATTTAAAAAATTGTAAAGAATAGAATTTTTTTAAAAATATTGGTTTTTATTTAGAATATATATTATTTGTCGCCCTCAAATATTCTGATACAATCTCGTAAAAAATTCAGAGAAGTAATTCATTTTTAATTTTACTTTAAAATATGTCACGCATGTGAACATCCTATCCTTGTACTTTCTGGTTCTTTTTTTTATGAAACCATCTCTTATCTTTCGATTGAGTAAAAGTGCCTCTTTAATTTTTATAAATGATTCATTGTTTATTTATTTCTTTTTTTAAAAAAGAATAAAAAAAATTCCTTCCGGAATACCCAATCATTCAACAGACACACTAAAAATTTTGATTTCGTGTAAATTTCATTTTAATATCGACAAAATCTTGTTCACTTTAGTGTCCTACAGCACAAAAAACGCTAGAAAAAATGTCTCACATTGCATATCGATATATCGTTTATTTTCACAGGTAAAATGATGGTCGAAACTTACTTTAGCAGCTCAAGCTTTAAATTTTTATTTTCCATGGAATCAATTTTCCTATTAACTACTTTTCAGTCCGCTATTTTACAAACGACATTATATGACGAGGTAGCCTAGTGGTCAAGGAAATGGACTCGAAGCCGGCGTGTCATGAGTTCGAGCCTTGTACCTCTGAAGACCCTCCGTACAGACGGGGCTGATTCTCTTTAAATATGCCGGAGGTCAAATGGTGGTGTAGAAGTTTGGAGAAGGGGGTGCCAGCTCATCCTCGTCACTTGACCATGGTTCTAAATGACGAGGTCCGTCGCCAAAAAGCCCTCGAGTCGCTGAATAGTGCAGCGTTAATATTCATTCATTCACTCATATTGTGTTTTAGCTGAAAAATGAAAATGTGTCCAGTGACGAGCAATAGAATGGTCATGTAAACAACAACCTTCTTGACTACATTTATGGGGCTGCGGTAGCCCAGTGGTCAAGGTATTGGATCATGGCAGGTACGTTATGAGTTCGAGTCCAGTACCACTAAAGACCCGTCATGTAGGGGAGCGATGCACGTTAGATCTGTCGAGAGCTCAAACGTCCACCCGTTGGTTTGGTAGTTAGGAGAGGGATGCCAGCTCAGGTGTCGTGCTCGTCACTTGACCATGGTTCAAAATTACGAGGTCTGTCGCCAAAATTCTTCGTGTATCTGAATAGTGTGACGTTAATATGCACTCACTCCCTACAAACAAACAAAAAACACAATCTCTTAAATCTGAAACTTCATTAAACGCATCTAGTTATTTTGTTTTATATTTAATAAATATTATTTCAATCGAATGTCTCAAAAAAATATGAGATAATCATGCTAGTATATATTCAAAGTAAAAATAATTGCAAATAAATAAATGAGGATCAATATCATTGAATTGTAGAGATTTGTTATGTATGAAATGGCGGTAACTATCTCGAACAAAAAAAAAAAGAGGGAAAAACTCGGCTTTGGGAAAATGCTGAAATATAATTTTTTTTACAAAAATCTTCACCATTCGGAGCAAGTGTTTCTCTATACAAAAAAATTCTTATTGGAGTTTTTTCATTGCCTTATAATGTGATTGGTTTTCAAAATCGGAAAAATAATTCAAAAGATTTGTAGAATAAAAAAATAGAATTCTAATACTATCTCTCTCTCTGTTTTCTATAACTGGAAAGAAATTATTAGCTTTATGGTAATAAATTTGAATTTTTTCTATCTAATTGCATTGAAGAGTTCAAAAGGTTTTCAACTTCTTTTTCCCTTGCAAGACCCTCAGTTTTATCTGGCATGCCCTAGTTGGAATCATCTATTGATTGAAGTCTATCGAGCTCTAAATATTGCATCGTGCTACAGTGGCACTGCTCAAGACGAGGCAGAAGCTTTTAATATTAAATACGTGAGACGAAATTGAGTTTATACTGTTAATTTTAGTTTGAAAAAACACAGAAATATAGACAGTATTATATAAATAGAAATCGGGATTTGAAAACTGGCTTTACTTATTTCTTGATTTTGGAACTTCACTTGGAACTCTTACTTTGTTTGGGAAATCTATATTTTTATTTTGAAATTAATGGAATGAGAATGATAATTAAAATATATTGTCTTCATGTGTCCACTTGAATAGTCGCAGAAATTCTTTTTCCATATTCCATATACATATATTTATTGTTTTTCCCCAATTCATATACTATTTCGGAAATCTCTTTTTTGCGAAATTTAATCGAGCTAAAAGAATAAGCGCGTGTCTCTCATCGCTATCATAATATTAATCTGGTTAGTACTTGGATCATAAATAGTTGTTTTAAAAAAAGAACAGACGATTTTAATGTTTGAATACTCGGTCATATTTTAAACACCGATGACGATTAACAACATCGATTCGTTTCAGCGCATAATATTAATTTTTTTAAAATTGAATTCAATGAAACGAAAAAAAAAAGAAATTAAATTGAATTAGAATCATTTTTTGTAGTTCAATATTTCCTGTAACGTCCATTTCATTTTCTACTCAAAATTGATTTTATTTAATTTTTGATGACTTATTATATGGAAGCAAATCGTTTTCAAATTCTTGTCTCGTTTAGTAACAGAATTTAAACTTTCTGAAAGATTCATTTATGTTTCGAGCAAATGTTTCGACGACCGCATTATCTTTATCATTTCAGTTTTTAAGTGTTTCTCCGGCAGAGAAATCTTTGCTCGTAATTTGATGTGACCATGTGAATTGCAGGTAAGAGATCAAGTTATAACTTTTATATTAATATTTATAAAATTAAACCATGAGTGAAATGTTTTTTTTCTATGCGATATTTTTTGCGTTTTTTTTAGTCTAATGAAGTAGAAGAATTTTTAATCTGTCTCTTCTATTTGTATGTTTCGTGTAAAATTGTTTGCAGTATGTTCATCTTGTAAAATCCAATTCTTCTTTGATTCTATTCTAGCCTTCAATATGATAAAAAATTTTTTAATATAGGCTGCGCATTTTAGCCAATATTGCATTCTCAAATATCCATTTCGATTATGGTTTTCGAAAAACAATACGATAACATTATATTTTTTTTCCTTTACGGATAGTTTAAAGAACCTGATTTTTTCTATGAAATTTTTTTAAAGTTCTACAAAAATTATCAGTTAACTCGTATTCATTGTTTCTTGTTTTACTCGCAGAAAATGCTGCATAAGTTTAGAGAGTATGTATTAATCTGTAACTGTTAACGTACTACTTTGTGATTTTTCTCATGAGATTGTTTTTTCTTTTGCATATTTCTAGATTATATTATGATATTATGGGGAATGAATATGTAAGAAATGACGAAAAGATCAAAAAATAAAAAACTTCCATTGTTCTCTCTCTCTCATGTAGTTAAAATTAAATCGATTTTAATAAAAAAATTAACTGTAGTGGATATTTTTTTCATCACTGGAAATATTTCGAAGTTATTCATGTGCTCGCAATTGAATCCATTTTCATTTTTCGCTGCTTAATTAAAACTTAAATGAAAATTGCTTAACATGAAACTGAGGGAACTGAAATATATTTTATGTTAAAAAAAATCGTGTTAAAGGATATTTTAAAAAAAAAAAAACCATATTCAACAAATTTAAGTTTATTATTAGAGTACTTTTTTTTATTTACATAGATATGTATATATGTATGCATTTAATAAAAATCGAAGAAACAAAAATATTCACAGGAACTTAATAAAGTTTAATACAAATTTTTAAGTTTTTTGAAAAGCAAAACATTTATTGAGTTTCTGGAAAATAAACTGATATTTTTCTTTGCATTGCCTTTTTTAGTATCAAGTTGTTTGATGTCATCCATTTTGTTTTTCATTTCACCATTGTAATGTGCGTCTAAATAACTGCGCATGTTTTTCACGATGTTCCTCATTTCGGATGACGTGGGAACAGTAGAACTGTATTATTCTTTCATTTTCGTATTCGGAATTTGCATCAATGATATTTCTTGAGCTTTGAACAAACTCCAAAATGTCTTTATCTGCCATAACTGGAACTGTATACATACTATCATCACCTACTGCACGAATTCTTTCGTTGATACAGTTGGACAACTCAATATATATAATACAGAATTTTTCTCATACATTTCAAACATTCATAACACACACACACACACATTCCCTTCTTAAATCTCGCCTGCGTTGCTGAGTTTTCTGTATTTTATTCATTCCCAGAAGAGAAATGTTTTCGTGTTAAGCGATTTTCGTTTCAAGTTAAGAGAACAAAATGCATGAAAACACATAGTAGCTTGTTAAGCAGTGCCAGTTTATCCACTGGGCGCTTCATGTGGGCTACCAGGGGCCAGGATAAGCTGGACTTAACCAGATTTTCTGGTTATAAATTTCAATCCACCAGTACAAAGGGGGCATGTAGATCTTCTGCGTCCTGGGCCCGAAATGAGCTCAAATCCGCACTGTTATCGAGAACGTTGTATTTTTTCGTGTTAACCGATATTTCGTCTTAAGCGGTTTTGCGTTAAATGTATTTCACTGCATTTTCTTAGTAAGAAGAAAATATAAGAAAAGACTTTCATTTTGTATAATTAATATCAAAATTATTTGTGCGAATAAAGTACTGGTTAAAATAATAGTTCATTACATTAGAAGCATATTGTAGAGTTATAAAGCAGAGTTATAGAATATTACTAACATTCAAAAAAACATCTAACAATCTCCACGATCTAATTATCAATTTACTTGAGAGAAAAAGCGAATTGAACCTTCTAATTTTTATTAAAAATTCCACTAAGATTAACAGAAAAGTATAAGACCGAATGTGTGCTTTGAAAAGACATTTTCAAATGTCTCTAATTAAAATGATAGAAAAAGGCTTTAGTCCAACACTTATTTAATAAAGTTTTCATCAACATTGTATAATTTTTTTAATAATCTTTGATATTACCCGTGAGTCCTTATTGAAAAATTAAATGGCTTCGAATTTAAGATTTCGAGATGAGAAATCTCTGCTTAGTTTTACCGTAGGTGCCTAATGAGAATATTTTTTTCTTTCTCTCATAGATATATTAGAATTCGCTAAAGGGTGAGAGGAAAAACTCATTTGTAAACTGAGGGGTTGTAATTAAAGATGAGAATGAGAAAGAAAGAGAGAATTCCTTAGCATATGTAAATACGGTGAAAATCTTTTAACTCGAAACAAGAGGACTGAAATATTTTTTCATGTTAAAGAATATTGCCAAAAAGAAGCATATATTCAACAAAATAAAGTTTATTAGAGTTCATTGTATTTACATAGATATGTATATATGCATATATTTAATAAAAATGAATGAAACAAAAACATTCACAAAGAAATTTAATACAACATTTTCAAGTTATGCGAAAAACAAAGCATTTGTTGCGTTTTTGGAAAATAATCTGATATTTTCCTTGCGTTTTTTTTAGCATCAAATTGTCACCAAATCTCTCGATGTCGTCTATTTTGTTGTCCATTTCACTATTGGAATGTGCATCTAAATAACTGAGCATACTTTTCATGATGACGAATGACGTGGAAATAGGGTCTGCTTTATTAATTTCATTTGTCGTCAAAATCTGCCTCAAAAATATTTTTTGAGCTTTGAACAAACTCAAAAATGTCTTTGCCATAATTCAAGCTGTATACATAATATCATCATCTACTGCTAAGAATTCTTCCGATGATACAGTAGGGCAGTCCAAAAATATAGAAACTTATCAAACTTCGACTGGTGTATTCCATACTTTGTTCATTCCCAGAAGGGACATTTTTTTCGAGTTTGAAATTTTCATTTCATGTTGAGAGAGAAAAAATGCATGAAAATACATGTAGTTTGTTAGTACTATTGTATTAATTTGTGTTGACCGATATTTGTTTTTTTTTGTCTTAAAGGTTTTCGCGTTAAACGTATTTAATGTATTAGAGATGCATCTTTTTATTCCAATGAAAAGGATAGCACTTTGATAATTTTTAATTAATTCTTTCAAACATAGAAAGTTTCTTAAGATTTATTAACCTCAAACATATGTCTGAGAATAAGAAATGAAAAGCAAGATAGTGTTCTAGCATCAACTTCTCAGAAAGTGACATTTTCAATGCGAATTGAAAAAAAGCTTTATATTTATACTACCTCTGAAGTATAAAAATGTGCAACAGGAAATACGATTGTAATTGTTACACATATTCCTTTTTCGAGGAGGAATGCTTATCCTCATCGTGATTTTAATTTTCAACTGTGTTGTGCTTCTATTGCCACCAGTGGTGTAACGGAGAAATATTATGCGCCCTGCAAAGTCAGGTTTTGGGATCCAAGCCAGATCTTACAAGGGATAGCAAATTCATAACCTTCTGACCCCTAGAATGCTGGTCCCCTGCGATGTGTGAGCGCACATTACGCCGTTGATTGACACCTATATGATGGTTTCAGATCGAGGTCCACGGCCGCGGTAGCCGAGTGGTATAGGTATCGGATCGTGGCTTGCCTTGTCACGAGTTCGAGCCCAGTACCACTAAAGACCCACCGTGTAGGGCAACGATGCACGTTAAATCTGTCGAGAGCTGAAACGTCCTCCCGTTGGTGTGGTGTGGTAGTTAGGAGAGGGGTGCCTGCTCAGGTGTCGTCCACGTCACTTGACCATGGTTCAAAATTACGTGGTCCGTCGCCAAAAGCCCTCGTGTAGCTGAACAGTGCGACGCTAATATTCAATCAATCAATCAATGTAGTTAAAGTTTAATAATCGTGGATTAGAAGGAACAGGAGCGGAGTCGCTGAAAGCTGTGCTGATACGGTAAGAATCAGAATTAAGCCGCTTGACTAAAGGACGGATTTTAACTACTGGAATAAATTAGGGAAGTTAGGATTATTAAGATATCATTGATTAAAGTTAAACTATTCGGATTTCGTACGCTTATTCACATAAGGTTTGAGCTCTCTTTATATCACTCCAAAGGTTCCCTTCTCATAGATTGTTTGCTCTGGAATATTATCTTTGGTAATAATAAATTAGATTTATCATGGTTAGTCTTGATCACATTCATCGTTCCCTCCTACATATGTAGGTAGATTAGATGACGAGGAAGCATCCCCAGGGCTGAGGCCCTTACAAACATTTTATCTCTCCCTCCATGGCCAGTTAACTAATGTGTTTCCCGAAGTATGTGGTAAAAATTTTCTGTTGATACTATTTTCACAACCGGATCAAAGTCAAACTTATTCTTTAAAATCAAAGATTTTTCATTTCCTACTTCCATAACATCTTTTTTATTTCCATAATAATATTGTTTATGAGTCCGTTTCAATTTAAATGGAGGTGCTAATTTAAATTGTTCAATGTCTGCGATAGCTTCTTCTATTCTTTCACGAGTCCACAAAGGTTTTGCTTTATCACTGCGTTTGTTCAAAAACATTCTGATAGTTTCATTAAATTGTTCTTCAGAAACGAATTCGGTCAGAGTTTGATTTTTCTCTATATCTGAACGCATTTTTCTGCTGCAGGCAAGGCCGGATCTACGTATGGGCTAAATGGGCTGCACCTCAGGGCCCCGTTCCCCGTCGAAAATAATAAAAAGAAAAAGATGCTTACATTCAAAATAGTAATAAAATAATAAACCAGTAAAAAATACAAATCAAAAATAAAATTCCCGAAATACTATATGAAATTTATTTTTATTTTCGAGTGCAAGAGCAATTTACTTTTGTCCTTCCACTCTACCACCGAATACGCGGAAATTAATAATAGACATAGGCTCTATCATAGAGCGGCGTCGACGAACATCGAGCATTTATACTAACGTAGTGGCACTATTTCTGCAGCCATTTATTTTTGTGCAATAATAACTCTAAGTTACAATAATATACTGATTTGTTGCTGTGACCTGTGCATAATACCTGAAATTAAAAGGTGTCTGTTTATTCAAGTAAAAAGTAAGTACCAATCAGTGGCGTAACTAGTCTTGTGCGGGCCTTGTATGAAAATTCTTTGGGGGCCTTTTTGAAAATGGCAGCTCTGTTAACGGGACTATTGATAGCATTTTACTATTTTTTGCTTACACATGTTGGGGCCCCTGTAGCTCGGGGGTTATCATTGATACGGCGGTAGCTACGCCCCTGGTGCCAATAAACATTTCTAAATTATTTAAGCAGGAAGGTATTGAAGTTATGATTAAGTATTTTCAACTTTTCAAAGATTGAAACCATCAGGATTTTCCATAAATATGTATTTTATCTTAAAATTTGGGGTAACTTATACTTCAAGGATGGAAAAATAACAATGGAGATGGATTATGGAATTTCCCCGGGAACATTATGGAAAACGTAGTTTTTTGATTTTCGTAATAAAGGGGGGTTTTAAGTAAAAATACAACAGTAAATAATGGATGAAACGGAAAAACAATATTTATTTGAAGTGGGGAATAAATTCTTCAGTTTATTTTAAAAACCCCTTTAAATAGAAGGGGCAATAAATAATAATAATCGTGTTTTTGGTTTTAGTAAGTATAGGCAAAAGATTTCTTTTAATTTTTTTTAAAATAAAATAGGTATTTTTTTAATTATCTCAAAATATACTGTATTTTTTGAAAAAATTTTTTTTGGAAAATGGCTTTTTTAATTTACGTACAACATTTAAACGCCCTTTGGTCAGGTATCGGATCTTGGCGACATGTCATGAGTTCGGCCCAGTACCACTAAAACCCACCGTGTGGGGCAGCGACACGTTAAATTGTCATCAAACGTTCTCCCGTTGGTGGGGTTTTTAGTTAGGAGAAAGTGCCAGCTCGGTGTCGTCCTCGTCCTTGACCATGGTTCAAAATCACGAGGTTATGCGTCAAAAGCCCCCCTGTAGCAACAGTGCGACCCGATATTCACTCCTCACTTAAACGCTCTTTATTCAGATTCTGAAACTGGTTTGAAATGCTTTGACTATGTAAAAAACACAGTAGGCAATAAAACACAAATGGTCATATTGATAAAAAAAAAGTCATATTACAAAAGGAAAGATCGAAATGGGCGTATGAGTTTAAAGTAAAAAATTTAAAACGGATTTAGCAATTTTGACTTTAAAAAAACATGCCTGCTATTTATCCCCAATTTTTGGTTTTTTTTGCTTTTCAAGTGAAAAAAGTTTCATGCGGTTGCTAAGCTCTAAAATAAAAAAAAAAAAAGACTGGACACTAAAACCGAGGAGATTGGGGGGTTTTACCTGCGGTTTATGAAATGTTGAAAATTTGTTATTGAAGCACCAGGTTCATCCTTCATTTAAAAAAAATTTGTTCAATTTGTATCAATTAAATTTTAATTTTATTATCATGTGTGTTTCTTAGTTTTAAACACTATACTTCCCTACAGTTAGACATTTAAATCTTTTAGAGTTAAGTATCTTAAAAAGTAAGTAGCTCTATAACAGCAGTCAAAAAGACAATTAAGTTGATAATTTACAAAAGTTCTATATTAGGTAAGCAGGGGTGACTCCCAAACCGAAAAACATGGCAAAGGGTCTATGAGATGAAAAGTTTGAAAATATCTAGTTTCTTGTAACAAATATATGTTTTATTTTCTGCTTCGACCCATTGGTGGGAACTTCTAAATCGTAAAATTAAACCGAAATTTACCTTAAAAAGTTCAAGTCAGACCAAATGGTATTGTCTTTATGACGCTGTTGAAGCCTTAAAAGATAATTATGATAATATCATGAATATTCTTAAGACATTTAGTGACAATGAAATGAGAAAATTGATTTTAGAAAAGAGGCAGTAAATTTATTTAATAAATTAACAAAACTTGAAACTGATATTTTAGTTATGTTTTAGGAAGAAATTTTACAAAGATTTAATTCAATTAACAAAAAATTACAGGCTCCTGGTTTGGACATCTGAGAAGGGAATAAGATAATTATGTCATTTAAAACGTTTATAAGCAATGTAGGACATGAATCACTAAAGGAGTTTCAAGACGCAGCCAAAAAATATTAAGTCCTAGTATAGAAACAGAACATAGCGATGCGAACAAGAGAGACGGGATATTTCAAAATTTGCAAATAAATCCACAGAAAAAGCTATGTATGGGACAGAAAATTTTTAAAGAGACACGCTTATTGTGTGTGTGTTGCATTAGGCAAGATAATTTTTGATTTAAATAGAAGAATATAGTAAGAAATTAAAATTTTTGATGGGGGATTTGTGCAAGATCAAAGTAAGAAGAACGTCCACCTATTTACTAATCAGATGACGTAGATCAACATTTAGTAAATAAAGGCGTTCAATTCAAAACTTTATGTTCGATGTAATTTTTGAAAAGAAACTTATTGACATTTTTCCAAATTTGTATACCATTTTTCTAACGCTCCCTATTACTACACTGGTGTGCAAAACTTAAGCAACAGGTGGGTTTATTGCCATAACTTCACGAAAAATCATCTGAGAGACATGAAATGCTGAAATGAGGGAGAGTATTATGTACGTAAAGGATGACGAAAGCATCGGCGCTGAAAAGGAATACAACGCATACGGTATGGAATCAAACAAAAACAAGCTTTATTGAACGCATAGTATCGGGACTCATGATTGTCTATCAACAGGAAGAACAACAAGCAGATGTTCCTTAATATGGTATATGCCCTCCCCTTACTACAATGGTTTGCTTTGCACCGTCTCCATACTCAGAACCAGCTGGTGCAACATTTCTTGAGGTAGGAGTGCCCATTCCTCAATCAACATTTGTTTGAGTTGTTGGTTGTACTCGGATGATGTGAGCGTGTGGCAATACGTCTCCCCAAAGCATCCACACATGTTCGATGGGATTTAAATCTGGGAGCACGCTGGCCAATCCATTCAGTAATATCTTCACTTTCCAGCAGCTCCTCAACAGCAAGAGTGCGATGTGGCAGTGCATTGTCATCCATAAAGATGAAGTCTGGGCCAATGGCACCTCGGAAAAAGATGCACATGGGGAAGAAGTACCTCCTCACAATAGCGATCCCCGGATTACAGACCCTCTGTCGAAAATGGGAAGCTCAGTTCCGCCGTTTAGCATAATGCCAGCAGACAAGAACTCCAGGACCACCGTAACGATGTCTTTCCTTGATGTTACTGGGATAAAACCGGTCCCGATCTCTCTCCAAATCAAAACGCGTTGAGAATCGCTTCTGGTACTGAACAGACTCTCATCCGTAAAGAGAACACGACTCCATTGATCAGTTGTCCAGTTTTTGCCCTCTCTGTCCCATTGTAAACGGTGGCTTCGGTGGCCATCTTTCAACGGGAGGCAGCGTTCAGGACGGCGGGTGAACAGGCCCCCTTTGTGAAGGCGTCTGGCCACAGTAAGCCGCTACACTTGTCGACCTGTTGCTGTACAGAGTTTCTGAGCAATGGTGCTTGCTGACTGCTGTCAAACTTTTCGCCTGCAGGATGACATATCTGTCATCCCCTGCAGTTGTCGTCCTCGGGCGGCCACACCAACCTTTCTAACAGCTGTACCTGTGGTTTGGAACGCTTTCCAAGCGCGTGAAACCACACTTTTGTTGATTCAGAACTCTGCAGCTACACTGGTGACAGTACGCCCCTCCTCCAGCTTTCCAATCATTCTTCCACGTGTGAAGTCATCCAGATGATTTCTTCTAGCCATATTTCACGAACTGACTCACTGGCACTTGCAGAGAATATGGTGAATTGCGTCTCCGTCCTTCATTTCATTCTACTGTTGAGCAGCGCGCCGACATCACGCGTTTTGCGTACGCTCACATCGCTTCTGACGTTTTGTTCCTTATATTTGCATACACATGACGTTTCTACTGACTTACGTGTTCCCTCTACTGATCTCCAGACCTCCTTTTCTGCAATTTCATGGCTATCTGCTAAATTTTTACATTGTTGCTTAAGTTTTGCACACCAGTGTAGTTGTGAAGCGGAGCGTGAGTTCTCTAAAATAACCTATATAGAAAACTAATATAGAACAATCACAAATATACTAGGTTTAATTATTTATTACTTCTTTGCGTTAATACTGATCCCACCAAAGACTTAAAATAAATGTGATGGGCAAAAGAAAGAATTTACAGCATAAAAGTGTAAAAAAAGGTGTTTTTTTTTAATTATGTTATTGCTTATAACGTATTTAAATTGTTCGAAATAAAAAAAAACCCTCTTAAATTTCGTATATTTTAAATTTTTCCACCAAAAAATGTTTTTTAGGAAAATGTCAAAAACTTTAATTATTTAGAGGGACCCTCAGATATTCTTAGCCCAGAGCACCCAAAAGTCACGATCCGGCCCTGGCAGTTGGTACTTAATAAAACAGAAAAGATAGATAACAATAATAAAAATGCTTGGGACCTTTCTCCCGTAGAATTTCAGCGCTAATATGTGCGTGTGACGTCAGAAGCCGGCGCTCCCTGGCACGGACGAGGGAGAGAGGGAGGTAAAGGGAGTGGCTTTAATCGAAAACA
>BMAV01003613.1:0-18294 GCA_019973955.1 Trichonephila inaurata madagascariensis
AAAAAAAAGAATAAACCCTAAGTGAACAAGCGCAAGTGATCAATTTAATTTAACCTAGTCTATCTTTGACTATAAATTCCCAATCCACTAATTTAATATATTGGCAAACTCCGTTCTTAACTTAAGCTGCGAAAATCAATAAAATCTCACCTTCGTAACACCCGTAACCGTTTCTCAGCTCCTTCTATTTTACAATTACAAAACTCTGACTTTATATAGTTGAACTAATCTACATATTAGGGTTTCTTCTTGAATAGGCGTCTTCCTTTGGGTATCTGGACTGTAAAAGAGTCTTCAATCCCATATCATGACAAGTCTTTGATGTTGGGCTTGACGAAAGTGGTGGTTTCCATTCTGCTGAGTGGCATGATGGGGATTGGTCGAACGATGGGATTCGGGAGATGTGGCTATGGTGCTTCATCTGGGCGAAAGAGTTTTTTGGCTTGGGTGAGAGCTTAGAGGCTGCTCTATGATTGGTTGCTGGGTAATGTGAACAGAGATTTCAATTGACTGCCCTGGGGGCTGAGATTTAGAAAATGGGGAGGCGCTTGTCCAGTGGGGTAGATAGGAATTAACACTGAATTTTTTTTTAAAAGAAGTAATATTTTAGCAAAGGTTTCTTCTTGAGAGGGATGGCTGTGAATTAAACGCGAATGCGCCCAAAAGATTCCCCAAGAGGATTAGTAAGAAGATTCCGTAAAGATCCGTCACATACCGTTATAATTTATAAGTTAATTTTTTTTGTTATATTTGCATTCTCTAATAAAACTGGCAAAATAAAACAAAGAAGCATCTGTGTTTTCTTTCTTTTTCTAAAATTTCTACTACCAGTATTAAAACCGGTATCCCGGTATTAAGATCTAAGAAATAGCGAATATGGGTACTGAACTTTTGGTCCGATATTGCAATCCTTACCCGGTACGCTACAATTCGACCGTTATCAAAGTCAGAAACGTGCCAGTACGCAATTCTACTTCTTACACGAGGCATCATTACAACTTTTCACCAAGCAACAACGTTTAAATGCAATTTGTGTATGAGAAACTGGCTGAACAATTTCCTTATTTAACATTGGCGCAGCTAGCTTTGTGAGTGGGCCCCTTATCAAAACTCCTTCGGGGTCCTTTTTTGAAACGAAAGCCCTCTTAGTGGTACTGCAGTTGCACAAGTCGAGGCTCCTGTAACTTGGGGGCCTCGCATCATTGATACGGCGGTAGCTACGCCTCTGTTATTTAAGCACATTTAGGTGTCACTACTGGCGCCTGGTTTGTCTGAATGTGCTGAAAGACTAATCATTTGCATATCACAGCACCAGGGGCGGCTGTAAGGCCGGACAAACCGGACCCTTCCCGGGGCGGCATTTGGATCAATTTTGGAAAATTTTTTTTATGTTACAAAAAAAAATGATATTTTTCTGAAATATTATTGATGAATTTGGTATTTCATTTAACATATCTTATTTTCTTATTTTGTACTCTGTATGTTTAATGTTAGTTTTCTTTTACATTGAAACTTGAAGGGTTCGAGGCGAGAGTATATGTTGAATTATGAGATCTGATATGTTTACACATCTTTCACTAGTAACTTTCTTCCCATGCAGGAGTGGGGTCCTTTCTCCTATACGATGTCCGGTGCCAGCTTTTCTAAGGGGGACAAGGGTAATAAGAATTTTTAGCAGATAGAGAGCCACAGAGATGTTTTATTTTAGTTTTGAGTATAGTTACTATAAGTTAAAATAAAAACCATCAGTAAACTCTTTTTGAAAGAAATTAGCTATTTTCTTCTCTTACATTTTACTTGTTTAAAATCGTTTAACAGGGGCGTAGATAGTGCCATATCGATGACACATAGTCCCCAAAATGTGTAAGCAAAACAACACGAAATGTTAGCCCCCAAAAAAAAAAAAAGTCCCAAAAAAATTTGGAAACAGGACCCAGAGAGAGGGGCGACATTTTCCATCTTTGTCCGGGGCGGCAAAACTGCTAGAGACGGCCCTGACAGCACCTCTTCCTGCCGTTTAAATTTCACATTTGTAGCATGTCGCCTTCTTGGTGTAACAATTTTAATGGCCAGTAGTGTAGATTATGAATGTGATAAATTCGAGGTTGGACTCAATGAAGTCTCCATAACTAATGTAGCAATTATTTATTAATTTCAATTATGTTGCACACAAAGACAACTCATATTGTTAACAAAAATAATGGGCAAAGAACATGAACATTTTTCCATTGCGATTGTGTTGTATTTTCACCTGGCCTCAACTGAAAATGTGTGATTGCTAGAGAGCGCTTCTGTTGCTTTGGACAGTCAATTACAGTTATAAATAACAAGAACGGTTACAGCTTCGTATTATTCTTTATATACATTTAAGTTTGAACTCATTTACTCAACTAATAAACAATAAATTAAAAGTGAACTTTTTTTTACAGTTTTTCAAATTTTTAATCCTTAAAATTCTGAACGAATAATAGTTAATAGAACCTTCATTTTCATCCCTTTTTTGACTTCCATAATTGGGTTTGTTCAACACTCTGGTAGAATGTTAACATATTTACGAAAAGCTGGACACCGTACACTATTTTTTGCATAATTTCAAAAATAAAATGTTTTATGATCATCTATAATGTCCGAAACGTTCTGCAAATTCTTACATTCAAAGTTTTTTTATTTAAAATTTTTTTTCTTTTACAAATAGTTTTGAATAGTTTTAAGCACTATTTTTCAAAAATAGCCCTATAATGATGAGCAACACTTCCACACAAAAATATGCTATATTTTCGAAACTTTATCTTTCTATAAAATTTAATTTATAAAAACAAATCTTGCTCAAAATTCAATCTTTCTCTCATCCCGTTTAACCTGTGTCCTCTTTCTCTCAAATCTCTAATTTATTGTTAAGTTCTCACTTCCAACAGAACTAAAATTCAGATTGAATATTGAAAAAAAAAAAAAAGGAATCAACTTAAAGTACTTTCTTCATACATCTTTCATCAAACCGCGGGGAGTAGCTCCTTTATATTTACGCAATACATGATGACTTGAGGTATGAGAAAATATAATAAATTCGTAAAAATGGTACATTATACTTACATTTGCTTTAGCAATGTGTTTTTTCCCCACTAATTTAATAAATATTATTGGGAGTTCCCAATAATATGTTTTCGAACTAATATCTTAATATGAGTAAGTATATTCAATGAATATTTTTAAAATTGTTCAAAGAGTAAATCTAATTTTTTCTCTCTTAACTGCTATCAGAATAATTCTGCGTTAGGTCAATTGATTTGTCAAATGCTTGTTGGGAAAATTTTTACTATGAGAGAGGATTTCTTTAATTCTGTAATATTGGGAAGAAATTGAAGACAAATTGTTTGAAAAAACCCCTTCCTTTTTAACATGCTTTTATGTTTCACTTGTATGTAATGAAATCTTTGAATTCGATTTTTACCCACTTTAAAGAGTCAGATTAATTCGAAATTTTGCACACTTGTCAAGGACCGATGACAATACAATAATTTTATAATTTTATTTCATTGTCCTGATCAGGATCCTCATAAATAAGGATTTTAAGGATTTCGAGATTTGGCGACTAATTCATTATATCGTTTCCAGATTTGGCGACTAATTGCATAAACCATTTTCAGGTTTGGTGACTAATTCCATATGCCATTTCAAGATGTGGTGACTAATTTCAGATTTAGCGACTAAAAGATTTAGGTGCAACCCTAAAACCGCAAACAGGCTAGTGGTTAATACAAATAAAACAAAAAAAGTGTTCTTTATGTGAAAAAGGGTAGGGTGGGTACGGGTTTTTCTGAAAATGGAAATAAAAAAAAAGACTGGTGCATGTGAATAAATATAATTTATGTTCTAACTGCTAAATATTTTTTATTTTTATAAAGCAATACGTTTAGAAGTGATGATACGAATTTACATTATAGCAATACGTTTAAAAAGTGATAAATTTATGTCCTAACTGCTAAATATTTTTTTTATTTTGACAAAGCAGTATGTTTATGAGTGATGATACGAATTCACATTATAGTAAAACATTTAAAAGGTGATATAATACGATTGACATTTAATATTTCTTCCTAACACACTTTTATTAGTAAGACCTGTATCTATAGAGACGAAATCTATAAATATAACGATATGGAACTCATCCGAGGCCCCGTAAACGGAGAGAATAAATACCCTTCAGACCCATTAATTAATATCCATTGAAGCTCAAAACTAATTCCAGCAGTCACATAATTCTGGCTCCAAATATCAAAGTCAAGATAAATTCAACAAAGAATAAATGATAGTTTTAAAAACTAAAAAAAACAGGCTTTTATTGTAGATCGAACTAAAAACTGAAAAATAAATTATAGTTTAAAAAACAACAACTAAAAAACACGCTTTTATAGTGAATTGAACTAAAGAGTGAAAAAATAATTCTTAATATAAGAATAAAATGACTAACGAGAAAATTAATGTCATTGTGGTAAAAGTGTGGGGTGCTTTGTACTATATTTTTACACTTCGGAATAGAACGAGTAAGAAATTATAACAATTAATATAGAGCTCCCCACGCTTTTATCCCAATGATATTAATTTTCTCCTTAATCATTTTATTCTTATATTAAGAATTACTTTTTTACTTTTTATTTCGATTCACTATAAAAGAGTGTTTTTTAGTTTTTTTTAAACTGTAAATTTTTAACTACTTCTGTTTGTATTTTAGTAGCTTTAATAATAACTTTATCGGAAATTCAGTCATTTTTAAAGATATTTAAATAATTTCAGCTACATTATTTTGTTATTTCTTTAATGTGTTAAAAATAAATGATAATTGAGCTGAATAAAGATTATATTTAATTTCATAACAATACACATTTACAAAGGTAAATATTCTCCATGATATAAATTTAATTTCTCTCGCCTTTTTTTATGAATTTAGCTATTTTGTAAATAGCCTGAAAGAACAAGAAAAATAACGAAAAGTGTTTTTGATGGTTTATTTAACTAAAATTTAGTTTCATTATTATTATTCCACAATTTAAAATTAAGTAAATATTATACGAAAGCAAATTTGACTTAGAAAAATAAGTTGCAATTTCATTTTCATTTTTTCTGACTACAAAGTCTGTAAAGCAGAATTCACAGTAAAATAAATAATTTTTGAAAATGGAACAAAAAATAAGAAATTCTTGAACAAATTCTTAATTTTTTTTGGAAAATCGCCCCCCTCAAAATAAAGCTTTACTGAAATAAAGTTCGATTTTGGAAAAGCAAGTTACAGTTTCGTTTTCGTTTTTCTTTCAAAACATGCAAAGAAGAATTCAACGTAAAACAAATATTTTTTTTTAAATTAGAAAATTAATAATTATTAGAGCAAGTATTTATAATTTTTCTTGAATATTTGATTTTGTCATTTCTCTTTATTTCCGAAATTGAAAAATATTAAACAGGGGAAATAGAGCATTTAACTTTTTAATCAAAAGCAAATAGATCATCCATGAAACACTAGATGGCGCCATAATGCCCATGTTATATTTGTTGTAATCTCCCACACATTTCCATCCGAGTTTTTAAATCAACTTTCATTACAAAACTTAACTGTTGATGCTTTCAATGGTGGACGAACTTCCGTCACTTGTGGTGGTCTAGCCTTTTGGAAGGCTTTTTTGAAAAATCGGTTGAATTTTTCGTTTTTTATGAATTTGAGCAAGTAAATTGAATAAGGAATAGTGTCTAAATAAATTTTTAAATCTTCCAAATGACTAATAAAGAGGGTGTGGTCTATGCCGGTGCTAGTAACGATGCGGAGGCCAAAATTCATACACAGGTAAATGCTTTTTAACTATCTAGAAAGAGTATTAACTAATCATAAAAGCTGATTTTGGAAATTTTACTAACAAAACACTCATTTATATAGTTAGGATATATCTTAAGTGTGTGACATTTTCTTATTTATGCATTTAGGATAACATTTGTTTTGACTTTGTTTACAAATATCATAGCCCCCCCCCCATATATAATATATTATAATTTTTGTATGAAATCAATTAATTTTTGAATTTTAATTTAAAAGAGGTATTTGATCACTTAAAATTTTTTCTTAAAAATCTGTTTTCGGAATTTGTTACACAATGATCATTTGACATCAAATAAATAAAAATTACTAATAATTGAGCATGATGAGAAATTTTTGTTGAATTGTGTTTTCATATTCATAGAAATTTTATAAGTCATCGGTATTCATGTTTGTACTCATCGAATCGAATAAAATTTCTGCAGTATGTCAAATTATGAAATTAATAAAGTTACTTTTTCACTGAAACATACACATGCATACAAATCAAAACTTAATCGCATGGTCGTTTTTTTTTTTAAATTGACAAATAAAATCGAATGTTTATTATTTTTTTTGCTGTTAAAATCGAACATACAATTTTGTTTGCCCTGTACGTTATATGAAAAACGTTTTTGCCCTTGATTTCATAAAATATATTTGTAATTGTGCTGGAGAAATAAAATTGGTTTGAAATTTTCATGTACTTTTTAAAGAGAGTTATAAAAAAATAATTTTTTACAAAGAATTCAACTTAAACAAATCTTAAAATAGGGTGCACCTTGGATTTCTGGCAATGTTTTTATTGATATCTTTTAATTTTCTATAAGCATCTTTTGTTCTTATTTAAGATATATTATGTAGTATTCCATTGTGTTATGTTATATCAAGCTTGTTTAATTTTTGAAGATAAATTAATATTTATTTTATATTGTAAATTAATTACTAGGATTAAAATGGAATACAAAATCAGTGACTAGTTAAAGTAATAATGTTTTTATGATACTTTCATTTTCATAAAAAAGAAAATATAATTGAAGCGTATTTTAGAAATAAAGTTTAAAAGGTTCAAAAGGTGATTTTCATTTAGTACAAAGAATTGCAATGTTGCAATAATTTATTTAGAACTCCTCTTGTGATACATCAATATGTTAATTTTTGCTTATCCTTAAAGTAAAAAGAATTTGAATGATCTAGAATTCTTTGAATATTTCTTTTCTTGATATTTTTGTATTAATGTTTTTGAAATAAGATTCAAATTTTATTGAGAAATAATTTAACAATATTTTTCTCATTACAAAGAAGTGCTTATGATGATTTAGAAAATATTTTGTATAGCTAAATGGACACGTGGATATATATATATATATATCATTGAGGAGATGTAGAAAACTAAAACTTTTAACATTTTACTACACTGGTTAAAAATATTAACAATTTTTTTATTTTGGTCCCTTCCCCCTTGTTTTTACAAAAACTTATTGAAAAATGCCCAATTGATGCTTTTATAGAAATGCAGTCAATTACAGGGCTCTAGTAAATATGAAATCAAGAGGTATTCTAAATTTATTTATAAAACTGCGGAAGAGAAAAAGAATGCTATATTTGGTTATTTTCACTTTCTCTATTTCAGTTGACATGAAATTCTGTCAATGCTGATTTGTTCAAAGTATTTACTTTGAGCAAGTTTTATGGATGACTACCTTGCTTAAAAACTTTTGGATTAAAGTTGTACTTAACATGTCTGTTGTATTTATCTATGCTTTGGTCATTTATCATATGTCAGTTGAAAGACCCTCCTCCCTCCTTCATTTTTGCAGATGAATTAAAGGAGTTTTTATAAATACCATTCACATTTTAAAAATCTAATTAGAATTATTCCTTTTACACTTTTTTATCTTCTCCTTCTTTCCCCCCACAAAACAATGTTAACTATAATAGTACACAATTGAATTTTTAGACTAGAAGAGACTGCTCAAGTGAGTTATTTAATAAAATCTTTGAATGTGCCAAGAAAATCATTATTATGGAAATTTTAAAATATGTTTTGTTATAAAAATGAAAATTTTAAAAAAATTCTTTTCCCAGAAAAATTTTTATTGTTTTAAAGCTTAGCTTATTTTTTTAGATGTAATGCCCATCCTGCCTTTAGTTTATCACTGTCAACCATTTAATTTAGAATAGAATTATTATTTTTTAAATTTGTAATAATAAAAGTACATCTGCTAAGAGTCCCCATCCCATAATAATCAGTTCAACATAATTACATAATTTTTTTTTAGTCAGCATGTTCTTTTTCTGTAAATTTTTGTACCATATATATATTTTTCTTTTTTAGTCTTTGAACACATGCTTAAACTTGAATTATTACATTTAGCACATTTTTTGTTAGCATTTTCTAGATTTGATAACATTCTCGTTATGGAAAAAAAAAGAGGATGTTTTTTAATGAATGATTACCATTATTTGCATTTTACACTTTGAAGCTAAAGATTATGCTCTGCACATTGTTATGTGAAACAATTTCCTGTGTAAATGATGTAAATAATTAGACTGAAAAGCTGGTTTTGTTGAAATCAGAATTTAAATTAATATTCTGTGACATTTTAAGAATATTTGTGACTTTGTTTATATAAATGTGAATATGACTCAGAAATAAATACTTTCAGGATCTTTAAAAGGAAAATTTTGCTCCCATTTTATTCTTTCTCGAATTTCATGGGTAGATGACGATTTCCAAGAATTACTTTATTTTGGAAAAAGTGTTCACATGCATTTTTTCTTCAATATTTACTTATGAGTGCAGAGTTTTTTAAAAATTGCTTTGTGTAAACGCTTGAAAACAAGATCACTTAATGAGAAAACTATTTATTATTGGGGAAAGTAAAAGAGGAAAGTTGAGAATCCATAAGTGTAGGTGCGAATTGTTGATATGCAGTATAATCAAAAGTTTCTAATCTATTTGAATAAATAATTTTATCTTTTTTCCTTGGAGAATTTGAATTCTGTAGTCTTAAGTAGATTAATACAAACACTGTGACAAATTCAATTAACTTGGAAAAAAACCCGCCTCTAGATTTAGAACAATATTTAATAGGTCATCTCAAGACTTAAGTGTACTTAAAATATCTTGAGTCAATTATATATGCATCAAGAGATTTAAAACAATCAGCTAACTTTTTCTTTTGATGTTTTGATTTAAAACATGAAGAAATTTGATGTACGCTCAGATTTTAAATAAAATTTCTTATATATTACATTTTGATTTATAAAGCACAAAAGGTATTTTAAACACAAATAATGGATATCGTTTAGCTTCACAAAATGTTTGTGTATGGGGAAATTTGTTTTTGTGCACTAGCAAAAGCAGATTTTAAAGTGTTAATTATTTTGTAACAGTGGTTCATTCCAAAACACAATAATGCTTCTTATTATAGAAATTTTTAGCTGATATATATATATATATATATATATATATATATATATATACAGTGGGCTACAAAAGTGTTCATACACTTGCAATTTCTTATAAAATTTAATGTTTTCGATTAATAAAAATTAATATATTGTAATTGTAATTTTTTTATGATATTTGCAACTTGTTCTTAATGGAATGACATAATTGATTTTTAAAAATAGTACAACTATTTTTTAAAAAAATTAATTATCAAAAGTACTAAAAATTACGCCACAAAAGTCTTATTACTTAACAAAAATCTCAACTAAGCTTTATATATTGTATTTTTTTCTTAATTTAGTACTTAGTAGGATATCTTTTAGTATCCACAACAGTTTTAGCGTCTTGGTATAGATTTAGTCAGTTTTTGTAATTTCTGCATCGTTTTTTCACCATTCTTCTGTGATTACTGTTTTTACTTCACATTATGCGTTTATATGTCGTGTTTTCCTTTTTTTACAACAGAATTTCTCCAAATATGTTCTACTGGGATAAATAAAGTGATTGAGGAGGTGTTTTCATAATTTGGGGACAGTTATAGAGACACCAGTGGCGTACATTGAGAGCAGTGCGCTTGGCGTCATTATCCTGTTAAAAAATGAAGTCGTTTCCAATATCCAAATTTTGGGCGAATAATTTAAAATTTCTCTTTAAAATATTTAAATAGAACTCATGATTCACAATATCAACAAAAATACCAAATTACCTAATTTTGTGGCCGATTTACACCCCCACGCAAGAACACTTCCATTTCATTGATACATGTTTTATTGATTCAACTAATTCTTGAATTAAGCAAATTATTAAAATTGGAGACAAATTAATTTGGGATGGGAGAAATTGTAACATATAAGGTTTCCATCCATGAACTTATGTAAAAGAACTGTTTTAAATTCCATGACTTAGTGGAACTAGAAGGTCCTTCATTTGCATGGTAAATTGGCCTCAGAATTAAGGTAATTTTTATTTTTCATGGTATTATGAATCATGAGCTCTATTTAATTATTTTAAAGAGAAATTTTAAATTATCCTCCCGAAATTTGGATATTAGAGACTAAATTTCTTAACAGGGTAATGACGCCATCTGCACTGTTCTCTTTGTACGCCGCTGGTGTCTCTATAACTGTCCCCAAATTATAAAAACACCTCCTCAATCACTTTATTTAGCCAGTAGAACATATTTAGTGAGATTCTGATGTAAAAAAAAAAGAAAACGTGACAAATAAACACAAAATGTTAAGTAAAAACAATAATCACAGAAGAATTGTGAAAAATCGATGCAGAAGTTACAAAAAACTGATTAAATCTATACCAAGACGCTTAAAAGCTGTTGTGGATACTAAAAGATATCCTACTAAGTACTAAATTAAGAAAAAAATACAATATTTAAAGCTTAGTTGAGATTTTTGTTAAGTGTACGAAGACTTTTGTGGCATAATTTTTTTGTTGGTTTTTGACAATTTTAAAAAATTGTTATACTATTTTTAAAAAATTAATTACGTTATTCCATTAAGAATAAGTTGCAGATATCATAAAAAAATTACAGATACAATTTATTAACTTTTATTAGTCAAAAACATTAAATTTTATAAGAAAATGCAAGTGTATATGAACACTTTTGTGGCCCACTGTATATATATAAATACCACAAACCCTCACATTATTCTGATTGCATATAATATAAACAGGATTTCTTATGATTTCTACTATAATATTTCGACTTGTTTTTTATTTCCCATTCATTCTTTTAAGTAATGTATATATTTACCGTTTTGTTTTTCTTTGTTCTCATCGCGTGTAATAATACAGAATAATAATAAATATTTTCTTTGTTAGTGTTTTTGTACTTAATAAGTATTATTATTTCTCCCGTAATTATTAGAATCACTTATTTATTATTGCTCATTTATTTATTTTTAAAACCTAAAGTCGCGTGTTTCTTTTCTTTTGATTGGAAAATTTTATCTTCCACCCACCTATAACTTTTTGTGTGTCTTATCTTTCAAAATTAAAAAAGCCCGCAAATAATGTTTGTGCAAGATGGATTTTCAAGATTAAGCGCTATTTTAAAAGCCCTATAAGTTCGTTAAAATAAACAAAACAAAAAAAAAGTTTATTCTATGTAGAAAGCACATCATTGTTCTTATAATAAAATGAATAAATAATTAAATATTTATGTGGGAAAATATATATTGGTGGTTTGAAAATGGTTTAGCTAACATTTCTACATATTTTTCACGATCATTACCACTTGTAAGAAATGGTTTTTTAAATTTGATTTTATTGAAAATATGTAATTATTTTTAAAAGAAAATATTTTTGTTATGTTATTAAGCGTATTTTTCCATGTAAGGGAAAAAAAAACAATATATTTTGTTAAGCATAGAGTTAAATGAGAAACATTTAAGTAGAGATATGATTTTGAAGAACGTGTACATGTTTTGCGTTTCTGTAACCGCCGCCGTTGTTTAATGTCATAACTGACGTGTAAAAAGAACTATTAATACGCGCACAGACTTTGTCTTTTACACTTAAACTATTATTTTGGCTTCTCTGCCCCCTCCCCCATTGCTGCAGATGTTAATTGCATGCAAATATATTTTTTTTTCTAATTGCAGATTATGAACAGTTATTAACAAGAGTTCATCAATCTACCTAGTGCATCATCGAAAGCTGGTATCTCTTTTTAGTGTGGCGCCATATTGGCAGATACCAATCGCCGCATATAATTTTGACGCCCAGTTTCCTCCCTAGAGGGAGGCACCTGAGCTCTGACGATGCGAACCTGTACTAGGGTTTAATTTTGCCTAGAGCACCCCTAGGAATAATTTACACATGCAGTATAATTATACGACATGGCGGCTTCCGATATTCTGCATCATGAGAATCCACCGACTTGGGCCGGGGTACAGAAGACCAGCGACAAACCAACCACGCCACCCAGCCGACATTTCATGCAAATATTTATTGTTAAATATTTAAACTTGGGCTTAAGATTGTAGAAGTTTTAATGACATGCTTCCACTACTTACTTTTGTTAGAATACAGATAGTTGATACAATACTATCGTATCCAATCATGAACCTTTGTTGAAGTCTTTATGCATGCAGGGAATTTGGATGTTCTGCTGCCCCTGTCACATAATTTTTTTAAAGAAGTTTGTGGTGATTAGTTTCGGATTTTAAAGTTAAATCTGATGGAAATGGGGAAAAAAATGCATGTAAACATTTTTCAATACTATGCAGTTAGTAAGCCCATATCATTGGTTACTCTCTATCAGTAGCGCACACAGGAATTTTTCAAAAGGAGGGTCCGGTCGAAAGTTTACCATTCTTGTATCATGCTCCTTTTGATTTTGTCGATTTTCGGGAAACAAAACACAGTAAAAAACTAATTATTGAATAAATAATTAACATTAATTAGTAAAATTAATCATTAAAATAACAAATACTTAATTAAATTTTACGCACTATATACTTGGAATTATAATCAATCGGAAAAAAAATCAAGGGTTTTGGGAGGGGGGTCGGACCCCGGATCCCTCTTGTGTGCGTCACTGCTCTCTATTTTTTTAATTTGAAAACAACAGTAAATTTTTTCATTTTTCAAAGAAAAGCCAGCAACAATTGTTGTCGTGATCATGTATACTAAGAAATGGAAACTGTTTAGAATACTTTTAACTACAAGAACTCAATAGCGTGTTGGAATCTATATGAATCCTTTGATTTGATTATCGTTGACAAAATGCTTTTTATTCATCCACTCTTCAAATACATTTTTTTAAACTTGTAGTGGATGACACTTGATGTTAATACAGTTTTTTTCAAACATTTATTCATTAATTAATGAATAAATAGTAACAAACAAAAATAATAGTTCAACACCATATATAAAAAGGAAGTGGCCGCGGTAGCCCAGTGGTCAAGGTACCGGATCGTGGCTGGCCTTGACACGAGTTCGAGCCTAGTACCACTAAAGACCCGCCGTGTAGGGGAGCGATGCACGTTAAATCTGTCGAGAGCTCAAACGTCCTCCCGTTGGTGTGGTGTGGTAGTTAGGAGAGGGGGTGCCAGCTCAGGTGTCGCCCACGTCACTTGACCATGGTTCAAAATTACGTGGTTCGTTGCCAAAAGCCCTCGTGTAGCTAAACAGTGCAACGTTAATATTCACTCACTCAAATAAAAAGGAAACTCGCTCGTTGTGTCCTTGTAGCGCAATGGACTTCTAATCCAAAGGTCGGGGGTTCGAATCCTACCTGAAATGATCTAATTTCTGAGAATGTGATTTAAGAATGAATAATTTCACTTTCTTTTTTTTCACTTAATATTGTGATTTTGTCATATATATTTATATACATATTTATATTAATTGTAATTATTTAATAAGAAGTAATTTTTTGTTGTTGACCTAAGTAGGCAATGACTTAAATTTTCTTTTTTATATTACTTGTTTTGAGTATAAAGTCATCAAATCAAAATTAAAGTGTTTTCCTTTTTTTTTCGAACATTTAACTCTTTCGTGGCAATATTAAAACTTTGAAATTATTTTTTTCCTATTTTCCGTACCATAGAATATCTTTTCCGTACAGATAGGTTCCGATTAATCCTATTTTTTTTTCTTTTAAAAATTGCGGTCAACTCTAATGTGCATTCAAGTTTATATACGTATACAAATTATGCACTAATTTTATAATAATTTCTTTCTCACAAAATAACGAAAATTTAAATTTGTACGTGCACAGAAACGTTTGAAAAAGGTAACCTTTCTCACTAATATTAAGGAATATTTAAAGTTCATATGCAGTGTTCTTATAAATGTCCTTCGAAATGTGTTTTGAACCATAAATCACTAATCTTTTTGACTGCCTTGCACGAAACGTGTTGACAAAATTCTCCATTTCATTTCATTTCAAATGAAATTCGATCTCTATTATTTGACTCGAGCCAACGAAAAACTAATCTTCCTTCGAGGTCACGTTCAACTTCACCTATCCATATCACACTGACCTCTTGGGGGTGTATTTTTTTTTATTTTATATGCCACGCACTCGTGTTTGCTACGGTCACGCATGGTTGACCAACACCTGCCCAGAGCACGCTGCCTTCTTGCAACACGCCACTTTTTTGTTCTTTGGAAAGATGGCCATGTCTTTACATATGTATTTATAAAAAGATTGTGCAAGGTACAAATGTCTTCTGCGTCACATGCAATTTATCAATCGAGAAATGCAGAGTTGGATGTCTTTTGGGAAGCGTTTGAATAGTTGATAGGTTGGGACTCTCTCTCTGGTTGGATTTCGACATATCTTGTTATTACTGCAGAATAAATTCATACGCGCATATGGATGTTTCCAAGTGTATCGCTGTTCTTAAGAACCATGATCTGGATGTTGAAGTTGTGAAAGAATTATTCAATGACACTTCGATTTATTTTTCTCTTTTCATATTGTTATTTAATTATGGGGATAAGATATTAAATGTAATGAATTAATTGAGCTTTCGATGCTTTGAAATAATTGTTTAATTTGATTTCAAAACTGACGAATACTCGACATAAGTGAATACGATTAAATGAATTGTAAGCACACACACGCGCACAAACTTTTTGTATTTAATCCTGACTATATTCTTTTCTGAAGTTTAGATTGGACCAGAAAGGGGAATGAATACTTGAACAATATTCGCGCGGTGAATTATAATCTATTAGGTTCCTGTATTCTTTGGCGCTGTAGCCTAATGCAGCAGGTTCGATCCGCCATGCCATCGGTCGTAACATCGCGGACCCTAAAGGGTTTTGAACAATCACCCTCCCATACATGTTTGAATGATTTAAGGTTCATCAATAAGTCTTAAAGACTGCACCTCTCTGTTACCCACCAGATTGTATGCATATCAAAGGCCAGACGATTGCTAACAGATGTCGCCACGCATATATGCAAACAATACAGAAACAAATGACACGTGATTTTTTATAGTTTGACTTTGGTATATGTTTGTTTGTTTGGGTTGGGACTTTTCAGCGTGCATTGTATTTTTTACTGTGTTGAAAATGTGGGTATTTTGTACCTTCCGACCACGATTTGCAGAACATCATTAATTTTTTATTTACCATCTGAAGAAAAATGTAGAATTTCATCTTGTAAAAGCATACGGTGTAATACTGTGAGCCGTGCTACAGGTGGTTTGAAAAGTTTCGAAATGGTGATTTCGATGTGAGGAAACGGGCGGCGAACCAGCAAAAAATTTGCGAAGAAGATGCTGAATTGCAAAGCATTACTCCGATGAAGATACGGTATTGGCCAAACGCGCAGAACATCTTGCAGAACAATTGAATGGGCAAGGCACTGTTTCCCGTCGTCTCAAGCGGCGAGCGAATAATAAAGGTCGGTAGATAAGATTTACGCACGAGGCAAACGGACCGTCAACAGGAAAACCGAAAATCGTATTTGAAATGTTGCCCCCGCGCACATACAAACGCAAGTCATATCTCCATCGAATTGTGACTGGCGATGAAAAATGGTTTCTTTTGAGAGTCCCAAGCGTAATCGATCATATGTTGTTGATCCCGGACAGCCGTCCAAATCGACCGCAAAGGTCGAATCGCTTCATTTCTCAAGACAATGCTATGTATTTTTGGGATCAGGAGGGACCAATCTTTTATGAGCTTCTCAAAACCGGCGAAACCGTTAATACCCAGTCGCTACAAGCAACAATTACTTAATTTGAACGATGCTTTATTCTCGAAAAACGCGAGTAATACAAAAACAGCGGCACGTTTTCCTTGACGACAGCACGCAGCCACCGTGCTAAAACCGACCAAGGACATGGTAAGGCGCTCGGCTGGGAGCCCATAGCGCATGCGGCTTATTCGCGGGCGGTTCGCTGAATTACCACCTATTTGCATCATTGGGTTTTGCATTGGCTGACCAGCGCTTCATTTTCTTACGAAAACGTCAAATCTTGAAAGCGGTATTGGCTGGCCTCAAAAGACTGAAAATTTATTTTTTGCGTGGTACCAGTACTTGAAAAGATGGGGAAAAGCCAGTGAGCGTGGTTATTATTTTAGAATAAAAAGAAATAATAACAGTTTTGCAAATTTATGATGTTTTTTAAAAAACTAATCGTCTCATTCATTTGCATACACACCTAATTATACAAATTTTTTAACACCCTAGCAAAGCAGTAAACATCTAATGAAACATATTACAAAACTTATAGTCGAACTTCTATATTGCAAATTTTTCTATATAGCGAACTTTTTCAGGAAACAAAAGGCATTTCACGTTTTTCTTCCAAAGTAACCTCCAATAGCGAATTCTATTTTCTATATAACGAACTTTTTTCTCTAATTTATTCAATATTCTTTCTCCTATTTTTCGGTATTTCTGGACATTTCAAAGGCTCACTCTTTTATGTTTACGTTTGGTAATGAACTGGGTTTATTACGTGCTAACTCGCTGAGTGCAATGGGCGTTTCATCCAAGAGTGCAACCTTTAATCCCATTATTGTCCAGTTCACTGGAAACATCTTAGGTATTCACCACTAATGGGTTGTCTCATTGTTCTGTGATTCCTAACTCCGTTCATTTGGAAGTGTTGATCAATTGTACTGGTAACTTCATTTTTGTGGGGATTGAAAATGTCAAAACGTAAGTGCTTGACATCAAGAAAAATTTGACTAGCACAGGTAGATAAAGGGAAAAATGAAAACTTTCATTGCAGTTTTAG
Organism: Trichonephila inaurata madagascariensis; assembly: GCA_019973955.1. Lineage (NCBI taxonomy): Eukaryota > Metazoa > Arthropoda > Arachnida > Araneae > Nephilidae > Trichonephila > Trichonephila inaurata. Next base: position 17,024 of record BMAV01003613.1, read on the forward strand.
CTGCTTTTTTATAGGTAAGATATATAAAACAAAAGCTCATCCAGTTTACAAAAAAGTGTGAATATTACTTTAATACTGCAATTGTTTATGAATTTAAAAATTGTTTTATGTGGCTTATAAAAAAAATTAAAAGATGAACCTCTATATAACAAATTTTTCCATATAACCAGCTTTTTTCAGGATTTAATTTCTTTTATATAGAGGTTCACTGTACAAATTTTTAAATAAGAGTAACTTTTATTAATTATAAAAAATTTTTAAAGGGAGATAAACTGTTGCTTTTTTTTACGGTTTTTTTAAAAGTGAATATTTGAAATTCAGCCCCCGGTTCTAGCTTTAAGGTGTTTCGTTTTTAAATTTTAAAGAAAAGAAGAACTCTCTGAAAATTTTGGGTAACATAAATGAGTTTTTAAAAAGGGATTCGAACTCTCAGAGTTTTGGGGAAATCGAAAAACCCCTTTCCTGAATTGACCCCCCAAAGTTTGAAGGGGGTTTTTTTTGTAAGTCAACAAAGATCCATTTTCGGAAATTTCATCAGCTGCTTTTCCCCATGTTCCCGTTGTGCAATTTAGTGATTTAGTCTGGGATTGCGCATCTTTCAGTTTTTTCCCGGGGCTTTAAAGAGGGGAAAAAAATCTTCAATTAAAAAGAAAAATCGGGGCCCTTTAGAAAGGCTGAGGACCGGGGTTTGGGACCCCAGTTTAAAATTGTTGGCCTAATGGTTATTCACGGATTTCGTTTTGGCATGTCAGCGCCATTAAAACCCGCCTTTAGAGGGGCCAAAAGGCGTTTTGGTTTTGGGGAGGGGGGGTCAGCTCAGATGTCGTCCTTGTCACTTCCATGGTTTTTAAATTACGGGTCCGTCGCCGAGCGTAAACCAATAATCTAACATCGTTGTTTTTTTTTTCATTATGCGCCTTTAAACCAAAAAATATAATAATTTTGATGTGAAGGAAGTTTTTTTTTTAGTTAACAAACAAACCCCCATTTAAATTTTTAAAAAGAGGAGGGAAAATTTTGAAGATAGACTGTCGGTAAGAAGAAATGAGAAACTGGTTGACCCCAAAAACGGGAAAGATAAATTTAAATATGGTATTCATACGTTGATGATTTAGAATTTGATGTCAATTTAAAGGGGGTTGAATTTGATGGACAAAAACAGAGGGGGATGTAGGGGAGCATGGAGATGAAAATAACAAAAACATGGAGGGGGGCCCAAACACATGAATGATAAATTTAAAATGGTTTTATAGTTGATGATGTTAGAATTT
>BMAV01003614.1:0-29681 GCA_019973955.1 Trichonephila inaurata madagascariensis
GTTCAAACTTAGTTTTCAAAACGATTTTGGTTGAAAAAAAAAGACTGTTTTTTTTTCCGCTGTCTTCATCCAAAAAATTTTTTTAAAGTCGAAATTGATTAAAAGACATACAAAAATTACGCAATATAAAATAATCATCAGACTCATACTTACCTATAGTTTAAATTTGGGATAAATCCGACAAACGCTAACCATCTTTGGTGAAAAGTTTTTTAGATGTCTTTTTTGGTGAGGGAAAAGAATGGATTGTGTGGAGACAAAACGACATGATTTTGAAATATACAGGTTATTTAAGGAAGCAGTTGTCATTAAATCCATCAAGATTTGTCGTTTGAGGTTTGCGAGCCACATCTGCAGTAAAGACACCTCGTCCTTGACGCTCAGTATTTTCAATTACAAACTTATTGGAGCTAGAACTAGGCGTAGGCCAAACTCTGAGATGGGCTGATTGTGTGGAGGACGATTTTAAAGAGTGACTACTTGGAATTGCTAGGCGGAGATCGGATTGGAAGAGGATTCTTGAGAAGGTCTTGGCCCATCCCGGGCTGTTGTGTAGATAGAAGACATTTGGGTCAACATACATTTATGATCAAAGGGTTGCTAGTTGGTTGACATTAACTTGCTGGCTGGGATGAGAATCTCAACGAATAATCTTACTCCTGATTTCAAAAAAGTGGTAGAAAAGTGAAAAGGGGTACATTTATTTAAAAAGTGTTTGCATTACTAATATAAAATTAATAGATTAAAAAAAATGGAATCGCTACAATTTTTTTAAAAAATTTTTTTAATTTTTTGGTAAAATTTATTTTTTTTTCGAGACAAGACTCATGAATGCAATCCTTTTAAAAAGGTGCAGCCCGCTGGAATCCTCCACTTCCGCAATGTCGCCCTCGAGCCAAAACAATGGACCACTGTTCTAGGCTACTGGCGACTATAGAGGGTGAATCGATAAGATAGTGAGTGGACTGTATAGAAGTTTTAAAGTTTCGAATAAGAATTTTAGTTTAATAAAAGAGAGTTGGCCCGGGGATGAATCCGACTGCAATTTCTTATTGTTGATTCTATTACACAGTTGAAGAATAATTAGATATTTCCCTGGGGAATAGAAAACATTTCGCAAGTAATAGAACATTTCACATAGCGATTATTTTACAGGAAAAACCCCCAGGGGAATTTCACATTTTTTAAATAAAAAAGTGGCTCATTTTAAGAGACGCCCAGGTAAAAAATAGTATCCAAATTTAAATTTAGAGAGAGGAAAAGTCTGGGTGCTGAAACTTTTAAATAAACAAATAAAGAAGGTTTCATCTGCATTTTAAGTCCTTATAAAAAAGGGAAAAACTTGGAAAAAAGGGATTAGAGGGAATTTATTGGTGCCGCGAAACCGTCCTTTTTTTGGGGCTCCCCCCGGGAAAAAAACCCCAAACGGCCGAGAATAATGAGGAGCGTCACCCACGACAATATTTCCCCCAAATGGGGACCGTGTGAAATAATCCTTCTGTTTGCACCTGCACCTTCAAAAGGAAATACACCCTCTGGTCGCGGGCTTTATTCAGTTTTCTGTCGCGATGCATTGCTTTATGTTTGAATGGGAACGAGTGCAGAGGTTTGCGGAAAAGAAGAATGTTGGTATTGGATTCGTAAAAAAAGTTTTCTTTTCTACTTGCTGTATTTTTCTATCCATTACCAACCCATCTCACTGGATATTGAAGGATGTTGTCTATGACTATATATTGTTTTTAAGCTATTGTTTTCCCTAGTATTAGGCTTTCGATTTTATAGAAAAACATGCTCAGAGTATTGATTTAGAAATGGACAGAAATTTCTGAAACATGCTTATCTATCTTTTATACTTAAGCAATCCCCCCTTGGGAGTCGATTTCCTCAAAACCCATTTTTAGGTGTGATCTCTACTCAATAAAGAAACATCTTGCCAAATTTCAAGCATATAGGGGTCTGATACTCTAATAGTCCATTAACGAGAATTTTTTTCTATAACGCTCTTTAACCCCTAGCAATCTTTTTGGAAGACAATTTCTGCAAAACTTGTTCTTAGAATGTCTCCACTGGGAGAGAAAGAACGTACTTGTCAAGTTTCAAGTCTGTACTCGTCTGATAATTCCAAAATGATAATTTTTGCCTATAAAGCAATCGGAATCCCCCTTGATTTCGATTTCTACGAAACCGGCACCCAAAGGGGATCGCATTTTTTGAGAATTTCTAATCAGCAAAAGAAACATTTCTACAGAATTTCAAATCTGTCGCTCTTGTAAATCCAGAGATCTTGTAATCGCTTTTACCCTGTGTGTGTGTTTAAGAACGGTCGAGCGTGTTCATTGGTTAAAAATCTACCTCTCGTCCCAATACCCTCGCACAGTTTGTAATGAGACTGTCTCCCTCACGCGACTGTCCTTTGTGGCACGGATAAGCGACAGCCCATTTCACACCATGCATTTCGAAGTTTAACTGGAATCAATAACGCAACAGCATTAGAAATGCGCATTTTGAGCTCTGGAATCTTTTGGGAAGAGTCTTTCACATAGAAAGAATTCACTGAGTTTTTATACCGGAGATCTGGATGACCCTAAGCGGAATACATCGTCGACACCTCCAGTTGGACCTCTCCCAACGCGTTGGAAGATGTTGCTTTAAAAAAGTGCAGACCCCAGTGAGGATGTGCAGAAAGATGTAATCCCTCCTTTCTGCATCTAGTCCAGGGCATCTGCTATTGCTCAAGATAGCACTCAGCCAATTTACTGCCGTAACAAACCACGCACGCTTCCGATTCATTGAGTACTAATGGACATGAGTGTGTCCTTTTTCGATCAACTCTTTTCAATTAAATAGTTATATTTGTAATCCCTCTAGTCACTTTGTATCTTAAGGGGACACAGTACGATTCAATTCACCAAAATCAGTCAAAAAATCAAATTTAATTTTTTTAGCCTAAATTATTCTATATATACTTTTCTATAACCTCACAAAATTTGAAAGCTCAAAACTCTTAAAAAACTTAGAATTATGATAACTTTCATGTTCGTTTTTATTCACATCTCTATGGCAAATCACAAAACTTTAAACTGACTTATCTCAAAAAGATAAAATAGCTAGTTTGTCTTCATTTAAAATGCTAAGGCTTTTTTCTATTGTGCCTATTGCTTTGAATTTTTTTTTACCTATTGCTAATAGTACGTGTAACAAAAGTTGGTATGCATTTTTTGAATCAGCAAAATTTATTTTTAAAATAATTAAACTCAAAAATTTATACATTTTTTTAGGGAAATTTTTAATAAACATTCATAAAAAGAAGTATTGTATGAATACCAATCTTGTTAACGCAAAACCCATACCAACTTTTACTATACATAGTTTGACGTACTTGTAAATCAAATTTCAAGCAAGTACGTAAATTTTTGTAGGAGGAGTAGCATTTTAAAATCGCATCCCAAATTTGAAGTTTTTTCCTTAAAAAATTACATGGATAGCTTTTTATGAACTTTTGAACATAAAATCTCTTTAACATAGTATACATACATAGGAGGTAACTAAAAAAATTTTAAAAATCCTTAAATTAAAAATTTTTGCTTAAATCGTACCATGTCCCCTGATATATAACACTGCTCGGTGAGTTCACGTCACCTTTTTGTAACGAAACACAAGAAAAGTAGTTTCATCCCAAAAGTTATTTATGTTTAAAGCTATATTATAGTTTTAAGTAAAGTATTATATTATTAGAATTTGGGTGAAATGAGATTACAGTTGAGGGTTCGTCATCATTTGCATACAGACAAATTGGCCCTGGGATCTACAAAAGGAAAGAGAAATTCAAACTTTTTAGGTATAAAGATATGTTCTTCACAACCTATTACTTCAGCGTTTCTCAAACTGTGGGGCGCGCACCCCTAAGGGGCGTGATAACACTACGAGGGGGCGCGAGTCTATTGAAAAGTCGAAAACAAAATATTATTTTAAAAAAGTTATTAAGTTATTGAAAGTAAACAAACAAAATACATATGACATAATAAAAAATAAACTACACATTCACACTGATATAATACGCTTAGAAATGTATGAGTACTGCATACAATTTATTTTATAACTAATTTAACAATACTAAGTTTAGAATAAGTTTAACAATTATTAGTAACCCCATGGGCCTGTCATATATTAAATTATATACAAAAATAAACACTTATATCATGATAATTTCTACGGTTTACAATTAATCCCTTAACTACCGATTCATTGTTAAGCTCCCCAATGTTACAGTTGTCCACGTACGCGTGCCCATAGGATGTGTTGGGGGGAGAAGCAAACACCGTTAAGTCCTTTGTTGCATTCCATAACCTTCGGAATTACTTTATGGATAGAAGTGCACAGAATAGATCATACTTCGGAAAGACGTATATACACGTCTGAGGCAATAAACGCTTTGGCCGAGGGAGACGTTTATATACGCTGGTGGAACTTAAAAGGTTAAAGTGGTACTGTAGCTTTAACGTCAAAGTATAGTATTATTGAATACAATACATTGTTACTGTAAGAAGGGGGCGCGATGAAAATTATAATTGAATAATGGGTCGCAAATATTGAAAGTTTGAGAAGCTACTGTATTATTTAGAATCCTTTAGAAAGTTGCCGCAAAGGCGTGGAGATCGTCTAGAATGCTCCTCAAACGCCTTGGGAAAAATTCCAAAGCCATTCTCTCCCAAAATTCACACTTGGTTCCATAGGTCACGAGCTTCGTTCAAATGGAGACTTGAGTTCGAGTTTCAATTTCAATGAAGAATCGTCACGCCGAACAAATGCGGTAGCCGCACAAGGAATGAATTTGATTTTTATATTTTTACGTCACGCTCTGAAATAACATGAAGACTATCATTTTGAACCGCGATCAAGTGACGAGAACGACCCCGTGTGCTGGCACCTCTCTCTCCTAACAACTACACCAACGGAAGAACATTGGATTCTCAACCGATTTAAGAGTTAACTGTGATTGACGAGTAACTCGTCATGCGTCAAAAGTAGTGACCATTGGATATTTAAATTGCAATTCTTGTGAGAAAAACAAAACATATTCTCAAATCTCAAGATGTTCAGAATATTTTGAAGGCAGGCCGAAATAAAACGAATAAATAAAAAATATGAAAATTTTAAAATGAACGCTTGCGTCCCCGTATTCACTGGCCGAAACAGCGTATTGAGTTCGCATAACGAACTTATTTATGAGACGATGATAATGTTTTTTAGATGTTAGACTATAAGGATCAAGGACAAAAATTGAAAATTTGATTTCTAATAGTCACCGCCCCCCTCTTAATGTATGGTCAACCCTGGGACAAATGCGTGACGCCAACCAGGCGCTGACTCAATGGACAGCTGCTAGCCTTAAGTTACCTAATTATCGAGTGGTGTTGATGCCAATTGTTTGATGTTAAACCAGGTGCTGACATTAGAGTAATGGTCCAATGTCGTGTGGCCTAAAGAATAGTTATTTTATTGGAGTGGGAAGGCAAGAATACTTTCTGGTAAAAGGACTGGGATCGATCTTAAGAAGTGTTAGAAAGCTAAAATCTTTTTTTTTTTTTTTGACAATTTGAGATTTTTACATTATTTTTAAATTGTATATATTTTAACTTTTCTAAAAATACCTTACTTTAACCTCTAAGGTAATTAGAGGCTCTTAAAACCTATTTCTAAACAATCGCTGAAACTAGGCCCCGCTCATTTGAATGGTGTGAAAAATGTAAACAAAGTACTTCGTTTTTGATTAAAAGTTAAACGTCTGATATAAACCAAAACATGTATCTTTTATTGTAAATTGAGCCTTTTATTTTTTTATTTCCCAGCCGATTAGAAGTCTCACTGTATACATTAAAATCAATTTATCTCAAAATGTAAATTTTGATATTCGATGTACCTTTTCTCAGAAACTACTATTCACAGGTATGTAAATTTTTTACGATATATTTATAATGATGGCTATAATATATACTAAAATGAGCTTTTTGTGTAAAAAAAACTCAAAAATGTATTTTTTATACATTTTTTATGTGAAAAATGGGTCAAATTTCGCAATGTTTGATAAAATATTTCATAAACTATCAAAAAATTCAAAATTAGCTAAAAGCTCATTTCAGTATAATGAGAAAGGTTTACTTTAATTGTACAAAAACTTTCAAGTATGTACATATAACAGATTTTGAGAAAAGGTACGTCGAAAATAGCCAATTTAACCTAGTCAGTAGAGAGAGAGACATGTTCCTTAATCCAAAACTTCTTTAGTGTCAAGACAGGTAGAAAATATTTTGTCCGTAAAGAAGGAAGTGAAGCCCGGTGTCTGAGTGGTTAGAGCATTGCGCTTCCATACCACAGGTCCGATGTTCAAAACCCGGGGCTGGACAAGGTTGACTCAACTTTTCATCCCTTCAGTGGGTCGATAAATGAGTACTAAGCTTGCTTGAGGGTAACACGTAACTTAACACTGGGGGTTTCGCATCAGATTAACCCCCTGGCCGAAACATCTGCTCATGCACCTCAGGGCCCAAGGTCGTGTATACTCAGTTGGGCACAGTAGGCCTTGGCTCTCATGGGCTGTTGCACCCTGAGTTAAATTAAAGAAGGAAGCAAATCAGTGTGCGTTAAGGTCTCTGAGTCCGGGAATTTTGACGATCACTAAAATTCAGGAGAGGGGAGTTTAAATTCTTACCTTTATATGTAATATATGTTTAACTTAACCAAATAAATAAATATTATTAATTTTTTAAAATAAACCCATCTTTCTGATCCAATATTTTACTAGCTCTGTGATTGAAGAGTAGACACGTCGAACGGGGGCGCCACGGTTAACTTGCATCGGTCACTCTATACGGCCAATACGTGGCACTGGGCTCGAAGTCATCACAATCCGACCCTCATGTTGTGTGTTTTGTCCTGGGATACATATGAGAGATGGAAGAACAGAAACATACATTACACAAGAATGTTGACTTTTTATTTCAAACGAAGATCCCAGCATAGAACAGAAGGGGTGCGCTAATTTTCTTTCGATTCAATTCATGCGAAAGTCTGACTTTTTCCTAAGATATATATAATTTTTTTATACAGATTAACTGTTTCTTAACGTTGCACGCAGACGCAATATTAGCGATAAACCTAATTATTTCAAGCAAATGAGATATTTACAAAGGCGACACCCTTTTCTACCTCCCCACAAATGAATCGAACCCGAGCCCACTCGATTACAAGCCGAGAATCGTAACCACCAAACTGGGTGGGTGACTCTCGACCACCCTAACGAATAGAGATGAATCATGTTTCCCTTGTGGGGAAGTAGAAAATGGTGTGTATTGCCCTTGTAAATATCTCCTTGAAATTAAAAGGTGTATCGTTAATACTGCATTTGCGTGCAACGTTAAGAAACGGTTAATCTGTATAAAAAAAAATTATATATACAGATAAGATCTACAGTTCATTACGAGGCATCTAGATGAGTATTGAAAAATATTAGGTTTTCAATATTCGATTTAATAATGGCTGACAATAACTAATGATCTGTGTTAATTAGTAATTAATTATTAATAATTGTAAAGAACTTTGTTGTTACTAATGTCACCTGTGATCGTCAAAAACCAGATCGAGGCCCACGAATTTCATTATAGCAATGGGCTATGTGACTCCTGTCGTTAGTCGTAGCTTTGAGCACCATACAGGTGACAGTACGATTTGGCTCGGTTCCACCCCAATTTAGAGGGAGAACACTCTGGGGATGGTCAAAGGTCTCCCACCTCTTTTCCCCTTCCACCCACCTCACGAGAGGACTTGCAGCTCGACGGCTATTTAGAGTACCCCCATGCCGCGAAGGTACTATACATTTACAAACATCTATGTCTTCTGGATTGAATCCAGTCCCTACTGCACAGCAGTCAGCGTCGCTAACCAATATACTGGATGGGTGACGTAAAGAACTTTTTACTATTTAATGTTTTCACACATTTGCCATGCAACTCAATGCGAAAGACATCGGTGGTTGTGGTCGCGGACTCGTGGTCGGTAGGTCATGAGTTCGAGCCCCAGAGCCACTGAAACTCCACCGTGTAGAGGGGCACATTAAATCTGTCGAGGCTCAACGACCTCGTGGGTGGGGCGTGGAAGTTGGGAGAGGGGGATGCCAACTCAGATGTCGTCCTCGTCACTTGACCATGTCAAAATGACAATGTTCGTTGCAAAAAACCCTCATGTTGCTTTAAAGTGCGACTTCAATAAAACCTTCCCTCCTGCAAAATATTTTTTTGGTTCATTTTTCAGGTTTTTAGCAGTAACATCCAAAGTATTCCATTCTCTCTGTTCCCTCGTTTTGTCCAAAGGAACATTCTCAGGAGTGTAAGCTCCGATCCACAAAATACACAGCTTTGGCTAGTCATCTGTCATGAATATTCTAGAGGAACATTCAATTAAAAATAATAGATTCCGGATTACCTTTCATTCAGACACACACACACAAAAAATCCCTAGATAAATTGCACGCACTTAATAAAAATCTTAATAAATCATTTGTTAAATTACATTTACTAATCCCGATGCCACAACAAAGAATCGAGAGACAAAAAAAATTGGGAAAAACATTTACTTTTTCCAATTTAATGCTTCAACGCCGCCGAAAGAGACGCGTTCTTTTGGAACCGCGGGTTTCAGGTAATTATGTAATTGAAAGCAAAACCCAGAGGGGGAAAAAACTTCCGAAGACGAGGGCAGCAAATGAAGCAGATAGAAGAGGAGGAGGTGCGAACGCTTTCTGCCTCACTGCGCGCTTGTTTCCCTCGCCGCGCGCTTTCATTTACAGATCCACGCATTTCGCGTCTCTTTGGCTCGCTGGACGCCGCCATCTGTGGCCACCGGCAATCTTCCTAACTCCTGAAATGGTTGTTCTGTGAAGGAGCTCCTCAAATTCTTCACATTGTAAGTGTAGGTGCTAGTTTATATGTAGCAGGAAAATGATGAAATTAGGACTTTCATCGATTTCTAGAGATGATCAATTCACGCAAGATGTTGAAATAACGTCTCTTTTTTTGAGGTCATTTCCTTTGTATAAGTAAGTGCAAATCATTTACTTACATATGATCAAATCCCCGAACTGTTTTAGTGAAATGATGAAATGAGAACAATTCAGCCATTTTTTAGAAGAATGGGGTTTTTATTTAGGGGATAGATAGTACTACCTGTATGGTTAGGAAGTACAAGGACTCGACCCCCGTCCCTTAGGGATTTCACATCATCCCTAAGGGATAGGATCAATTGACAGGAATTGTTAAAATAACGTCTCTTCAAGGTCGTTTCCTTGATGAAGGTAAGTGATTTTATCAAACCCTGAACTGTCTCAGTGAAATGATGACATGAACTAATCAGGATTTGCATTGGCAAATGCTGTCCGGGGACACGGGGATCGGGGCCCTTTCCTTCCAAACCCAAACAGGTACCTATATCCCCTAAACCCCCTGCACACAAAAAATGGCTGACTGTTCTTTTCATCTTTCCCACTAATTCAGAAAATCAGCATAAGGGAAACGACCTCAAAGAGACGTTATTTTAGCATCTTGCGTGAATTGATCATTTATAGGCATTCGATGTAAGTCCTTATTTCATCATTTTCCTGCAAAATATACATCGATTTCATCATGAGACGCCTGTTCAAAATCATGAGGGGACTTGTTTTGTTCAGCGGACCTTTGAGTTGGAAAGATGTCAACAGCTGGATGAAGGAGTGAGTTTATAAATGTTGCGCTAGAAAGCAACACGAAGGTTATTAGTGACGGACCTTAACCTTCAGTCATTTTAAAGTGACGAGGACGACACTTGAGGTGTCATTTCCCCTCCCTCTCCTAACTTGCACACTACACTAACCGAAGAACATTGAGCTTCGATATATTTAACTGCATCAGCCTTCTCTACACGGTGGGTCTTCAGTGGCATCAGGACATTCCAGCTACGAGTTCGTGACCATGACCACTAAGCTAACACGGCCACTCTAAATTGGGAAACACTTAAAAAATTGCAGTACTTTCCTAGTAATCATGTGGGCATGCATCCAGGTCGTGGTCAGCGATATTTCGTTCAAACCGCGTGTTCTAGCCCGAATTCCTCCGACCCGTTCGTGGCCACGATTGTCTGATGTTTATGATCACGGACTCGTGGCCGGCGTGTCATGAGTTCGCGTCCTTGTACCAATGAAATTTATCAAGGTTTAAAGTCCCCTTGTTTGCCTGGTGTGGAAATTCGGAGAGAATCCTTGCCAGTTCAGGTGTCATTCTCGTCACTTGCTTTATGTTGGGAAGTTAATAAGCACTCCCTCACTTGCGCAGTGGTAATGACGAGCGTTCAATTTGTTGGCGCTACCATTACTCACGTTGACATGGCATAGATGGGGAGAATGAGGAACCAGCTCAACTGCCTACCTCTTCTCCTGACCTTGGTTGAAAATTAGAAGGCAGTGGACCTATGTGATAGAAAAAGGCAGCTTTGGTGGGGTTTTTTTATTAACGTTGTACTCTAAAGCAACGTGAGGCTATTGGCATCAAAGCACGTAATTTTGAACCTCCATCAAGTGACGAAGATGGCACCCCAATTTCCTAACTTCCACTCCACGCCATAATGGGTACTTTGAGCCAAGACAGATGTAACATGCATCAGCCCTTCTTTTCGGTCGGTCCAAAACCATTCGATACACCCAATGGAAATAGTAGTAGAGAGTTTGTGTTAATTCCTTTTGATCACCATTCTTTAAGCCTCGTGAATAAAACCTCAGTGTCGATTAAATTTGTAAATAAGAATAATAATTTCGTTCTTTACAGTAAATTATTTCATCAAACCACAGGAAAAATATGAGCATATTTCATAAATATTTAAAACGATGCTTCAAGTTAATTTGCATCAGATTTTTTATTGATGGAGGAATTCCAAAAAGAAATCTCTTGTTAAACACAAACAATTTAGCATTATTCCTGGGTCGTTAAAGTGATGAAAAACAAAAATTTATTCATTTTTCTTTGGAAATGAATAGAAATACGTTACTGAGGTGAAAGATAAAGTAAAATAAATAATTTGAATAAAATGCATAACCTGAAACACAAAAAGTCGTGTCGGAGCCAGACGTTCCCCTTTCTACCCCATCCCCGGGGTATATTACATTTTGAACATAAAAATCTGTTTTTTTTTAGGGAAATAAAGAATCCAGGATGTTTATTCAGATATCTTCAAAAGAGACAAAACAAAAATAGATTATATTTACACTCGTTTTCTTAACGAAATTGAATGAGAACAGATGATGTTAATAAATTTTAATACGAGAAGGGTTAAGAAAAAATACACATAGACCTGTCAGTATCTACTACTCTGTGAATTTTATTATCATTTAATTTATTTTATATACCGTACCCTTTCTTAAAAATACTTTCTGGGGTCAGCAATATTGAAATGGGTTTTTGAAGACTATCTTTAGAAAATTGTTTCTGAATGTGAGTGAGTGAATGTAGGGTTTTTTGGCGCAAGAGCCAATTTTGGCTCTAAGCAGCGCTAAACAACTTTTTAAGTATTAAAAGTATAAAATTAGTAAAAAATCTTATGATTAAAATAGTAAAATTACATTTTAAAAAAAATTTTTGAAAGCAAAAGTTAATAAATTTTGGGGGGGTTTTCCCCATCAATTTTCCCACACAAAAGAAAAGCGCGTATTTCGAAAATTTTAAAAAAAAAGGAAAATAACCCTTGTTTTTTTAAATATGGGTTTTTAAATTGGGATTGTCGTAGGCGAAAAATACGTATGTGTGATTATAGGTTTATTAACCAACTTTTCCTCATGGGTAACCACCCTATTTAAGACATATTTTTGGTTTTCCGGCTCAGGCCTTCTTCCTGTCATAAAACTATCATGTCTTCTTCATCGGTTGTGTACTGGTAGAGGGCTGATTTTCTAAGGAAGGGGAGTCTTTTAATTTCTTTTTTTTGGGTTTTGTGTTGCATGTTTTTTTTAGGGGGGCGTTTTTTTTGGGTTTTGAATTTTTTTTGCACCCGGGGATGTAGCAGGTGGAAAGTTTCAAGAACAGGACATGCTGGGGAATGAGGATGAGCTAAAAATTATTGGGAAGGGGGGGAGCAAACCATTACAGAAATAGGGGTTAAATTTGATGGGGGAGGGAAACGGGTAACAGAAGATGGGGATGGAAAGGGTTTTGCCTGATTTTGGTAGAGGTTTTAGTAATTTCAAGGACCGAGGAAGAAAAGCTGGCTTGGGAAAGGATATTAAAAGGTTTTAAAATTTCCCCAATGGTGGGAAAAACTTTTTTGCATCTGTTTGCGTTGTAGTGGTAAAGTCGGGGGGTTTGGTTATCTGAGCGTAAGTTTGGGGGTTTAATTGTGGGTTTATTAGTTTTCTTGTTTCCATATGGTATATTACTATTTTTAAACCTGTATTTTTTTTTTCAGTTTTCCATTTCGGGCAAAACTTTGAATTTGAGGGGTGGGGCCCCGGTAAAAACACTTTCTCTAAAATACAATCCGGGGAAGAATGCCCTAGAGCCCCCATCTAGAGCATGTTAATTGACCACGGCGGGAATTTTAAAAGGGGCGAATCTCGGGAATTTTTGTAACGGGCGCAAAAGGGTTCGGTATATGGGGAAAGGTTTTTTAACAATTTAAATAACCGGCTTTTATTGTATTTGGGCGTTTTGGGCTATTGAACGTTAAAATTAAGTGTTTATTTGGGAAATTTAAATGTGAGTATTTTTTTTTTAAAGTGATTTTCTTCTGACTTGCACTACACCTTCTAAAAAATCCCCTAGTATTTCAGCCTCAAAAGGTTTATAAAAAGTCAGGTTCTGAAAATTACCCTCGACTAATTTCGGAATTTAGGGGGAGCTACGAAGGGGAGAGTAAAAAAGGGGTTTTTAACAGATAAATAGGATTTGTACTAAAAGAAAAAATTTCAACAAGTAAATCACCGGGATTTCTTTTTTTTAACTGATTTCGGTTCACCAATTCCCAAAAGGCTTTGAAAATAGCAAAAGGAGTTTTGGGGGGCCATTATTGGGGAAAAAGTATAGGGAAAAAAACATGTTTTTTTGCGATTTAATAATGGTGGGGTTTTGGGAAATTACGGGCCTTTAGGGGGCACAGCAGCATTGGACCCATAAACGTGAAAAAAAACCTTCCTGGCGTGCCTCCACCCACCACGGAGTCCAACAAGGAGGCAGGGCGGTCATCGGGCCAAAACCAGGCACGGCGCTTACCTGAAATAAAACCCAGAATAAAACCCCAAAGGCATCGGGGCGGGATCCCCCGGGAAAAAACCCGCCACCCCTTATCTGCAAAAAACTAACCCTACAGCAGTTTTCCCCTTGGGGGAAACCCAAAAAAAGGGGTACCACCAGCCGATTGACAGGGGGGGGTTTCCTCCTCCCCCCACTACAGTGAAAGGGGGCCGGGGAACGCAAAAACCCCCTTTAAACCAATCTCCCCCAACTGGAGAAGCGTGGGAAAAGGAACGAAAAAGGATCCTCAGAACACCTTTTTTCCCCCTTTTAGGGGACCCCCGCAGGCAAACATGCGGGTTAAAAAACCCAACGGTGTTAGTCGAAAAAAATAAAGCAACATAATAAAAAGTATTTAAATAAATATACGAAAAAAAAAAACTAAATTAACCCAAAAAAAAATTTGGGAAACCCAAAAAATTTTAATAATAAATAGTACGATTTTTCTTGTGCATCTTAAATAACATTCGGGTCCCCCACGTGGGAAAAAAAGAAAAAGGGGGAAATTTTGAATGGCAAGGAGGGGGCCCAAAATTGGGGAAGGGAAACACTAGGGTCCCCGGGTTCGTGAAGGGCCCCCGTTTACCAAAAACAGAAAAACCCCTTTGGGGAAAAAGGAAAAAAATCACTAAGGGTACCTCGGGATTTGGGCACCCGACTACCTAAAAAAAGGTGAGCCCCCTGAGGGGAAATTGTTTCTGAAAAAGACAGTTTAAAAAAAGCCATTGTTTTAATTTTTTTAAATGCTCAAACTATTGAATCAAAAATTATAAAATGCTTAATGCTTGATTTTTTAAATTCCATCACAAGTTAGAGATATTTCTTGGATCATTTGGAACAAAATTTAGTTTAAAATCAGAATCGTTGTTGAATTTTAATAAAATTTTGGTACGTAAACCTGAAAAAAAATGAAAATTCTAAAAGTATTAATTTTGATATTTTATATAAATTATATATAAAACATTCAAATCCAAATGAAAACTATTCTCTACATTACATATATATGAATGTATCTACAAAATATTTCTAAGACTATTTTGAACAGGAAAAAAAGCCTTAGGGAACAGAAAACATTTTCATCCATACAAATAAAGGTCATTCAAAGACTGAAAAGCCCTAGTTTCTGAGAAACTGAAAAAAGTTCTTCATAGACAAGAGCTTTCTTCAAAACATCTTTTAAACATTTTTAGGGTTCTGTGTAGCATTAACACATATCATGTTGCTTGTGAAAGGCTTTATCTTTGTTTTTTAAAAATTGATCATCAGTGTGGTTTGTATAAGGGATTTTCCGATTTTTCAAATTTATTCTAATATATAATGATAACATGCCAACTTTCTTTAGATAATAACGATATTCTTGTCAGTTTATCTTCCTTCAGTTACCTTAAAAATTGAATTCAAATCTTTGTAAATTGTGAGAATTTGGCTATTAATATGGCTAATAACCAAAAAATGGTGCAGTTACAACTCGCGAATGAGAGAGTGACTGAATATTTACGTCGCACTAAGGTACTCGAATGCTTTTGGTAACGGACCTCGTAGTTTTGAACCCTAGTCAAGTGACGAGGAGGACACCTGAGCTGGCACCCCTTCCTAACTTCCACATCACACCCACGGGAATTACATCTGTTGTGGTTTCTGATGAAAGCAGGTTCTGCCTTGGGGCCAGTGAGTGTCCCTGTTTTCGAAAGGGGGCCTGGGGAAAGCCCCAACCAAAATGTCTGGGAAACCGAGTCATGGTCTGGGGTAATTTCCATTGTTTTGTTCCCCAAACACACCGACTGCAAAAAACCGGTTACTCAACCTATAGTTCTTCCATTCATAAACAGCATTCGAGGGAGAGTTTGCCAACAGGATAACGCTGCTCATCTTCACACTGCTGTTGTAACGCAATGTTATCTTGACCTGAGAGATCATCAGATCTGTCTCCAATTGAGCACGTATGGGATATCATTGAACAAAAACACCAGCATCATCCAAAGACATACTGACCGTTCAGTATTGACACAACAAGCATGAAACTCCATATCACAAAGTAACATTGCTTGCATTCAAAATTCTGGAGGTAACATCAGTTATTAATGTAACAGAATTTCACATTCGAAATGTATTTTCTTCAGCAAAAGGTATCCGAATATCCTAAAATCGTGATTTTTTAAAAAATTCACAATTTTTTTTATGATTTTATTTTATAGGCCATCTTATTAGCTTTATAAAAAAAAACCGTTTTTATTTTCCCTTCAAATAGAAGAAAAAAACCCCAAAAATGTTTTTAGTAAAAGCAGATATCTTTAAATTTTTCATAAGATGTTTAAACTTTTAAAAAGCGTTTTTTCTAGAAGAGTGTGTTTTTTTTTGAAAAAATAAAACGGAGACAACGATTGCTCAAAAAAAATTTAAAAAAAATTTCGAAATTTTTTTTTGGGATGTTTTTGATAATAAAAGTGTTTAAAAACCCTTTAAAATGGGATCAAACACCGTTGTATTCCCAAAAATTTATTCCCTTTTTGAAAAAAAATCACTGTTTTTAAAATTTTATATAATAACCCCCAAGGAGGGCCAGACCGGGGAAAATTTATTTGGGATCGAGACTTTGGGGAAAAGTAGTACCTTTTAGGGGGTTCACCCCCCAAGTAATTTCCCCGAATGGCCAGTCAATTTGGAGAAATCAGCCTTCGAAATTCATGCTTTAGCTTTTATACAAAAATTTAATTTTCCCCAAAGAGTTCGTAGCTTGATTTGGGAAATCGTCTGCTTTTTTGCTGGGGGGTTAAAGGGTTTGATTCCCCCGCGATTTAACTTTTTTTTCAATTCATTTAATTATTTTTTTTTTTTAAATAAATTTATTTATGAAAAAAATTTTTTAAATATTAAATGATATTTTTGTAATTATTTTTGGGGATTTAAAAAAATAAAAATTTCTTTAATTATATATAAATAATTATATTAAATTTTATAAATATATTTTATATTAATAAATAATAATTATAATAAAATATAAAATAAATATATTAAATATTTTACAAAAAAAATTAGTTGTAAATAGTTTTATAATGTGAAATACAATATACTATAAATAAAATATTATATATAATATAAAATAATTTATAAAATATATTATTATTATTAAATTAATTTTTTTATAATTAATATAATAAAAAATATGTCTTTTTTATATGTTATTAAATTAATTATTTTACAATTTTATAAAACATTTAATAAGTCCTTTTCAGATAAATTTATTTAATTTCAAAAAGTTTATTTAAATAATTTTAATAAATTTATTTTAATAATTTTAATAAATTTATTTAAATAATTTTAATAAATTTATTTAAATAATTTCTATAATAAATTAATAATAATTTTAATAATAAATTAAAAATATTTCTTATTAATACTAATGCTTAATAATAATTAACTAATTATAGTAAATAGTGATTAATTAATTAGTATAAACAGTGATTAATTAATTAATTTTAATAAATAATAATTAATTTATTAATTTTAATTATTAGTAATTTTCATTAATAATTATTTTAAATATTTTTATTTAATAATTATTTTAAATATTTTTAATTAATAATAATTTTAAATATTTTTAATTAATAAAAATTTTTTAATATTTACTAGTAAAATGTAAACATATATATGTTAAATTTTTTATGTTATAAATACAAAATATCATTTAATTTTTTAATAAACCTTTATAAATAAATTTATTTAATTAAAAAAAAAATTTAAAAATGAATTGAAGAAAAAGTTGATCGCGCGCGTGGAATCGAACCCTAACCTCCAGCATAGAAAGCAGACGATTTACAAATCAAGCTACGAACTCGTTGGGGAAAATTAAAATTTAATTGTATAAAAGCTAAGCATGAATTTCGAAGGCTGATTTCTCCAAATTGACTGGCCATTCGACGGAATTACATTGAGGGGTGAACACCCTAAAAGAGTACTACTCTTACACCAAGTCTCGATCCCAAATGAATTTCCTTATTCGTGCCCTCCCCTTGTAAGATAAAAAGTGCTCTATACATTTTATAAAAATTAAAATATCTCTTATCCTGAAGGTCATTTCAAAAAGAAATAGCAAAGTGATATATCAAAATGGAAAAAATGAGAATTGGTTCATTTACTATATGTACAGAGCGGGATCCGTCTATGTAATTTTTTGGCAATATTTACCCATTTTTTCCCGTTTTAGTAGAAATATAATTTATTTTTTTCTCCTGAATTTTAGCCCTTTTTTCCTTAAATGCACTAACTAAATCTAAAATCCACAAAAAACTCCATATTTTCATTTTAAAAAAGTTGTCACAAGTAGTCAGATACCTTAAACTAACTTTGAAGATTTAATCAAATAAACATGTTAACTAGACAATTGCATTGTCCACAAATCTCATTACTCTACAAAAAAAAATTTCTTGTTGTTGGGCCGGCAGTGTACTTCCATCATTTGACCATAGTTCCAAATGAAGGAAGAATCCACCGATAATTATTTTACATTTCTACTCTAATGTTGGCTCAGAAAAATAAAAGTTAACACTAGACAAACTTTCTCTGATGATCTGAAAACAGAACAAATAAAATTAGATCCCATAAGCACTTCATAGTGATATTCCTAGTCTGTTTTACCAATGTCGTTCACAAATCCTTATTATAATCCATAACCGCATACAAATTTAGAAATTAATTATACACTCATTTTCATTGACGTATAGAGAGACAAAGAATACGTACAAAAGCAGGTCACTTCATGCAACCTTTATCCTGTCTTCATAATGTTAAAAAAGACTAAGTTTTAAAAACATTTTTAAAAAATTGACTCGGTGCATTTATTGCGTTATTATTGTTGCTTTAATGTGTGAGAGCATTTTTCAGAATTTTGTGAAGTTTTTTAATTCAAAGTAACATAGAAAGTTTCCAACCGATGACAATTCTTTTATATTTTAGTAAGTAAATGGTTTTGCATAACTTCATTGACAAAATCTTTTATATTGAAACATTAATTAAATAAATGTTAGTATAATAATAAGTGTTAGTGAATAGCATTCATACATGTGTTAAGTTTTAAAGTTATCAGAGAAGTAGATTTTTCTAAGCTGTTCCCTTTGTGTTGTAATTTACATTTTCGGGAAATTGCGATTAAAAATCATCGTCTTTACCATTAAATGATGTATACTAGCACCCAATTTTTTAAATTTGTAAAATACTTCTAAATTAGCTAGTGTAAAAATTTAAACAGCATTATAAACCAGAAGTCTTACTTTATTTTCCAAAAACAAACTTAAAAACTCAATTTTTCTTTTAATGACCATCTTTTAAAGAAGATTTTCGACAGTTTTGTTATTGTTACTGCTTGCCCTCAAATATTAAAATATTTCGTACTTATACATATTTTTTTCTTTAAATGGAATAACTGATATTTTATTCCAACATAAAAGATAGCTTTCATGTTTATGTGAAAATTCTGTCTTTGTCAAGGTTAATTCGGTGACGAGTCACCTTTAGTATCGCTAAAAGCCAATTCTGTGTGCTCTGTCTATTAGGAAAAAAACCTTTTCCACTGAATGACATGTTCTTGTGTTGCAGGCGACGCACTTCTGGCTGGACGACATGTACCTCAAGAACCCGATCCCTCTGCCCATCAACTCCAGCCCCTTCTTCCTCCTCCCCAAGCAAACGTTCCATTCCACCAACGATCAACTCAGGTGAGACGACCTTCTTGTGTAGTTTTTATAAAATATAGCAATTTTTCTTTAGATAACTATCACTTGAACGTTCCCTCACCATATCCTGTTTCTTGAGAAACAAACTTGATGCGCAGATACACTACTGGCCACCGTAAATGCAACACCAAGAAAGACAAGATAGCACAACAAAAATTATTTTGTAGATAACATGTTGACTAAGTATCAAATGATTAAATTTATAGACTTATGTGAAGTGTGGTTCCTGCCAGAATCAGTAGCCAGAGTAACCGCCATTGTTGGAGATCACCGCTCCCACATGTCTAGGCATTGATTCAAAGAGACTGAATGTGTTTTTGGGGTACAGAAGATCAAGCAGCTTCCACACGTTGCCAAAGTTGATCTGGTGAGGCAGCTGGGGGTGTAATCTGGGTCAATCGTTGAGCAACCATGGACCACATGTTTTCTATCGACGAAAGATCCGGAGAGCGAGCCGGCCAGCGAAGCAATTCAATCTGGTGATTGACAAAGAACCTTTGGACAATGCGTGCCACGTGTGGTCGCGCATTATCCTGTTGAAATATGGGTGTGGCCAAGCCCTGAAGGTAAGGAAAAGGACAACTGGCTCCAACACCTCGGAGATATAGCGCTGGATGTTTAAAGTACCGGCAATGCGTACTAGAGGAGTGCGAGAGTGATATCCAATACCACTCCATACCATAATACCCGGTGCAGGACCAGTGTGGCGGTGCATAACGCAGCTGTTCAGCATACTCTCTCCACGGTGTCTCCAGACTCGTATCCGACCATCGTGGTGTTGCAGACAGTTGCATGACTCGTCAGCAAAGACAACATTCCATTCTGCCACCCACATCCTTCTTTCATTGCACCATTGGCGGTGGAGACGTCTGTGGTTCTGCGTCAAGGGTAGACCAAGCAATGGACGTCTTGCGGACAGACCACTCTGCTGTAAACGGCGTCGAATGGTACGCACAGAAACTGAATGATGCGTTACAGACTCAATGTGCTGTGCTATGGTTCGTGATGTGACTGCCATGTGCACAATTTGAATGTCCTCACGTGAAGTGGTGCACTGAGGTGGATGCGATCGACCACGTTGGTCCGTCGTACGTTCCTGCATCCAACGGTCACATATCCGCACTACAGTTGTTTGTTTTCGTCCAACACGACTACCGATTTCCCTGAAAGACAATCCACGATCTCGGCAGGCCACTATCTTTCCTCTGTCGAACTCAGATACTTGATCAAAAGCTGATCGCTGTTTTCTACGAGACATAACTGATCGTTTTTTGAAAAAACCACAAGAAAAACACAACTGCCGAACTTGAAATCGTCGAAATCTCCAAGCCTTAAATAGCGCTTTGAGGTGGCGCCACAGGTGCGCGTGATGTGTGTCTGCGCTGAAGTTCTAATCATTTGCATATCTCGCCTCCGCTAATGAATGTTGTAAATTTCATGTTATTTGCATGCTTCCTTCAGGGTGTTGCATTTACGGTGGACAGCAGTGTACTTGATGATTGGAACATAATGTTAACTCCAAACCTGCATGTTGCAATACCTCATTTTATAACATTATAGCAGCGTTTCTCAAACTGTGGGGCGCGCCCCCTAGGGAGACGTGGTAACTCTACTAGAGGTGTGCGAGCATATTGAAAAATCGAAAAAAAAAAGGTTTTAAAAATTATTGATTTATTGTAAGTAAACAAACAAAACACAAAAAATACAATACACATTTACACTGATATAATAAATACACTTATAAATGAATCAGTGCTGCACAATGTATTTGATAATTAATTTAACAATACTAAGATAAAAACAAGTTTAATAATATTACAGTGACCCCATGGGTTTGTCTATATAAAATTATATAGAAAAATTATAACACTTATCAAGATAAGTTGTACGGTTTATACTTAATCCCTTAATTACCGGTTGAAAAATACGTGAATTTGCTCTTCAGTGCCACCGCTCTCTACGTAGCCACGCAAATATCATATATTGCGAGGGGGGGTGGAAAGGGGAAATAAGCAAATCCTTCGCAAACGCTGTCAAGGTCTTTTTATTGCATTCTAAAGCCTTCGAAATAATTTTATGGGTAGTAGTGAACAGAAAAGATCGTACTTTGGAAAAACGTATATATACGTCAGGGACAAATAACGCTTTGACAAAGTTAAACGTTTATATACCCTTGTGGCACTTAAGAGATTTAAGTCGTATCATAGGTTTAGCGTCAAAGTACAGTCAAATTAGAGTTGTTATTGTATGGAAGGGGGGCGCGAAAAAAATTATGATTGAATATGGGGTCACAAATATTGAAAATTTGAGAAGCATTGCATTATAGCCATTACCCACTGGCTTCGTGGAGTAGATGCTGTAGGATTACGCATTGTTTTAAGTTATGGAGAGATACATATAAATCCTGGCATTAAGCTTTCACATGTATAAAAAAAAACATTCTTGCAGACCACACCTGCTGATTTTAAACATCACCTGAATTTCTAAAATGGAAGTATATATTTCTTTTTCAATCTCCCTGACTCCACCTCCCCCACATCACCACTAGTCCATTTGTTGCAAAACTTGTTCTCTATCCAACGAAAGAAGCAGGCCTTTTAAATTTCAAGTCTGTAGGTCTGATCATGATGAGTGAGTGAATGTGCGTCTCTTTTTTTCCTATGCACAGGGCGATTCGCTATCAGACCGAGAAATTTGCAGGGTATGTAGGAGCTCAGGGACAACTCGAAATCACATAGCAATTCAGAGTCGCAAATGCCGTAGTTTCGAGATAGGGTGCAAAAAAAGAACCGGAAGTGCAACACATTAATAAGACAGAAAACATTTTATTAAACGCAATGGTGTAGCTAGTTCTGAGTGGGCCCTGTATCAAAATTCCTTCCAGGCTCGTTTTTTTAGAAATGAAAGGCCTGTTAATGGTTAGTTACACATGTTGGGCCCCTGTTGCTTGGTGGCCCCGTATCATTGATACGGCTAATACGGTGGTAGCTAGCCCCTGATTAAACGGTTGTACCACAGTAAATGCTTGAAGCTACGACCAGAAGTTGTTAGGCAAGTCTGACATTGACGCTGCATGGAATTCCTGACGTTCTGGAATCTCTGACATTCTCCAGGCAGTCTTGTGGTAAAGGACGCTGAATTGAAGGTTTCGTGAACACCAATTCTGCCGGAAGTCGTCATTTGCTGTCTGTTTCCAGAGGTAGTAGGATTAACTCACATTTAAACGAGGAACTACCGACATGCTGATAGTTTATGGTGATACGGATTGTAACGGGCATGCCGCTCGGTGGTTGTTCCAAGAACGTTACTCGAACAGGCGTGTTCCACATCACATGGTGGCCGCGGTAGCCGAGTGGTATGAGTATCGGATCGTGACATGCCTTGTCACGAGTTCGAGCCCAGTACCACTAAAGACCCGCCGTGTAAGGCAGCGATGCACGTTAAATCTGTCGAGAGCTGAAACGTCCTCCCGTTGGTGTGGTGTGGTAGTTAGGAGAGGTGCCAACTCAGGTGTCATCCACGTCACTTGACCATGGTTCAAAATGACGTGGTCCGTCGCCAAAAGCCCTCGTGTAGCTGAACAGTGCGACGTTAATATTCAATCAATCAACCAAGCCACATCACATGACCTTCGCAAATGTGAACAGAAGGTTACGCGAGACTGGTTCTTTAACGAGTTATCTGGTTCTTTTTGATGTACGAGCGCCTGCCTTTAGTTGAAGACCTCATCCATCTGATATCTGTAGCTGCCTTGAGGATACGTGACATGCCAGGAACCTCTCAGAACGTAAGGGATTTCATGCAGCGCAGCTGTTTGTCATGACAGATGACTTGTGATTTTGTAATTTCAAATTAGTTGTAGTACAACCTTTCAATAAAACCTTTTCTGTCCTATTAATGTGTTACTGATTCTGTTCCTTTTCTTTGCTTCTTCGCACTATATCTCTCAACTTGTAGGGGCGCTTCCCTTGGGTGCCCTTCTCCTTGATTATCAGTGTGAGCTAGAGGTGTAGGAATAAATGAAGAATTAGAAGCTGCCATGGTCTTAATATGACTTTATTAAGACCTTAAACTTAAACCTCTAACAGATTAGATAAAAGTAATATATGGGAGAGAATCTACGGTGGCTATATATATTCTACCGAAACAGCATAACCCGGACCACTATCAATATTTAACTCGCCTAAGCTCAATTACAATGCTATCACAGATCCGAATATTAAATGGTCACTCCTACCTTAATGCCGAATGAAGTAGCGATCAATCTGATCCTAGTTGAACTTGTGGTTCACAGGAGTGCAATGGTATGCACCTTGACCTAAGGGTTCTCTGTCACGGGTAACTTCTGTTGACTGTCACTTAACCTTTCAAAAACTCTTCACACTTGAATCGCGGACTATCATAACATTCCACAAATTGCCACACCGCTTACTCTTTCTGATATTTAAAAGCTTTCTAATTTGCATCTTTTATTCACGCTTCACTTCTTGTGTTTGGTTGGAAAAGAGTTGCCATTAATTCTGGCCCCAAAGAACCCAAAGGACATGTTAATGAAAAAACGCTTGAGCCCGTCACAAACTGAGACATTTGAGACCCTGTATTCCTATGTCATTTCAAGTCGTCTCTTTAACCCCCCTCCACACGCACACTCCTTGCAAGTTTGTTGATCTGGTAACTAATCATCTTGTATATATAAATATAAAGAAAGAAAGAGAATGTATACTAAATATATATATATATATTATATTCCTGAGTCAACTCCTAAGAAATCCCGTGGTCGCGGTATACGAGTGGTCAAGGTATCGGATCGTGGCTGGCCTTGTCACGAGTTCAAGCCCAGTGCCACAAAAGATCCACCGTGTAGAACAGAGATGCACGCTTAATCAGTCGAGAGCTGAAACGTCCTCCCGTGGGTGTGGTGTGGTAGTTAGGAGGGGGGTGTCAGCTCAAGTGTCGTCCACGTCACTTGACCATGGTCCAAAATGACGAGGTCCGTCGCCAAAAGCCCTCGTGTAGCTGAACAGTGCGACGTTAATATTCACTCACTCACTCCTAAAAATTCCCCCCACACACATTACATTGTAAATTAAAATCCCTTCCGTTTTGTCTGTACCTTCCTTTAGAAATTCAAATTACTAAAGGATTTCTTAATAATACCTTTCGATTTTAGACACTCCTTATATATATTCAGTATAAATTATAAAGAGTAATCAAAAATATTATGTTAGATTAAAAAAAAAGTTATATTCATGAAATAACATAATCAGCCAGATCAGAATCTCCAATACTTTTTTTTACATTCTAAATTCTTAAGTGTAGAGCATGCATTAAAATGAGCAACGTCCATGACTTGTCCAGAATCCCGAAAAAGTGCGACAGTAAAAGGAAACAAATGAACACAAAGGCAGTCACGTCCAGTCAATAGTCTCAACTCAGCCACAGCAGTGCGATTCGTTGTCTGGACAATCAACTAGAGTCAATGTTGCTTCTACTAGAGTGATACAGGAGTTTGGGTATTTATCGGTTACTGGAACCATAGGTTGGCGACTGCTTTTCTAAATCATCACTAACAGGAACCTTGTCGTTTCTATCAATTTACAGTTGTTTCTGGAGGAAATTCCATCTGTCGTTGGAATCACAAGGCAGAAGTGTGTTCGCCGAACAGTAATTAAAGAATAAAGCTTCCGTTAATATAATTCAATCATCACACGAAGACCAACAAACATCACGCCTTAACCAATGGCATTACTTCAGTGTTTCTCAAACTGTAGGCACGCCACCCCTGGGGGGGGGTTAATAAACCTAAATGATTGGCTCGAAGTTATCGAAAAGTCAAAAACCAAACATTTTAAAAAACAATATCGGCTACCGTACGAGCCGGAATTTGTCATGTTTTCTACGTGTTTCGGTGTTAGGCTCCACGGTTATTATAACCGATAAGTATGGATTCTTAAAACTGTTTTGTCTCTTAAGCTTTTTTTTTTTTGGTTTAGTTTCAGAATTCTTAAAATTTACAAAACGAATGATATAAATCATGAGTACCAGAAGCAAATGTCAAACGGTCTATTTCGTCGTATTGTGTGGAATGTAATCTGGTATGATAAAAAATCAATCCTTAGCAACGTTAAGCCTATTTTATTGTGCACCCGCTTATAGTGGGGTACAGGTCTCAAATCATACATTTTACAAATTTAATTTCAGATGGCACTACAGTGTGCTGTTGCTAGATGACGGTCTGTAATGAAGATTTTATACACAGTAGATTTGAAAAGAATGGATGCTGCATAATCTACAAATGTTACATAGTATTTTAGTCTGAAGTTTTGTAAAATAAAATGATATAAAGCTAAACATATCTTATATACGAAGAGGTATTCTAAGGAATAGTGATATATAGTCAAATGGAAACATCCATTAAAACTGGAACATTTTCTGTTCTTCAATCTTTCGACCCATTCATGAGATTAAAAAGAAAATATTCCTCCATCAAAGGGAATCATTAAAGCATTCACTTGAACATAGCAGCGTTATCTAACACAAAAGAGGGGCTCTAGCTTTCCAGAGACTTAAAGAGTCGGACCATCTCATCTTCTATTCAAAAAGAAGCCAATGAAATTCCGGTCCATATTTCCCACCAGATTTGGGCTCGCTTTGTATTCTAATTAAATACACACGTGACCCGACTCCAGATTGATAAGCCTTAATCGAATCGAAAAGCGTTTCGCAAACCTAATGTAAATGCTCAGGTTCCCGCTTGACTTCTCAACTGCAAAGGCCAAAAAGCAACAGTTAATATATCGATGATTGAATTAGGAGAGTTTCTGTTTATATATATATATATTCAAATCAAAAGGAACCTTTGTTTTTATGGTGCTAAAATTGATTATTTCGATTTTGTTGAGAAAGCGAATGTTTGTTTGGAATGGATGATTTGTTCTCAGCTGGGACACGATTAGTTTTTTCGATGACACAATCTACCGAAAGGACTTATTTTCTAATGGGATAGAACGAATGACGCTTTAGAGATTTAGTATGAATAATGAATTATTCCAAAATTCATCGTGAGCATTACTGTAGTATTGAGTGTACCTTCTGTCCCAATTTTAAAACCATGCTGTGTCTTATTTTAAATTTGTTTGTAAACAAATTACTTGAGAACAAATTATTGAATAAAGAATGATATAAATAGTTTTCTCTCTCACAATAGTGAGTAGTCGAAATACACTTTAGAGGTTTAGTATGCAAACTAAATACAATATGAAATAAATTCTCTTAGTTGTTGTGGCGAAAAGCATTATGTTTCCCTCTCAACAAAACTGGTGTTGTAAAGTAGGAGGGGAGGGCTTTTTTTTTTTTGACAGCCAGTAGAAGAATAGATTTCCACATATTTTTTTACGAGTATCAGCGCATGAAACATTTAATGAACCTACATTTTTCCATTTCTGTGACAACCATTAGAAGTTAACAGGATATCGATTCATTACAACTGCAACACGGTACTTGATAATGTTTCAGTGACAAGCAATTAATTATCTGACATCTTTATATCTAGAAGAATTATAATTTTCTACCTGAAAGTGAGAAACTACTAATATTTAATTCAAATTAAGACTGCTTAACTGAAAAATAGACAAAGCACTTTTTTTTCAAGAACTGTTAAAATGCATGTGATCGTTCGAAGAAATAAATATGTACCCATGAGAAAATCTTATTTATTTTTTTAAAAACTTAAAATAAACATTATATACCTCAGTCGGCTGGATGGTGTGTCGCTGGTCTTCTGTACCCAAGGTTGAGGGTTCGACCCCGGCTCAAGTCGATGAATCTTCCTGATGCAGAAAATCGACAGTGGCCATGTCGTATGATTATACGGCATGTAAAAGATCCCTAGGGGTCTCTAGGCAAAATTAATATCCTAGTACAGGTTCGCATCGTCAGAACTCAGGTGCCTCCCTCTAGGGGAGGAAAAAGGGTGTCAAAATTACCTGCGGCGATTGGTATCCGCCAATATGGCGCCGCACTAAAAAGAAATACCAGCTTTCGGTGATGTACTAGGTAGATTGTTGAACTCTGTGATAACTGTTCATAATCTGCCACTAGGGGGAAAAACATTCGATGCCTCTTTTTTTACTCAATTGAATTCGAATCCTGTCCTCTTTAAGGATCTGTATAAATCCTCTTCAAGGGCCTTAAATTGGTGGCAGTGGAACTCAGGGATCGGCGTTTCTGTCGAGTCGTAGGATCGTTTCATGGTACCAATAAAGAGACCCACATGTAGAAAGGCTGATGCACGTTAAACCTATCGAGGATTTAACTCCTCACGTTGATGAGGTGAGGAAGTTTGGTGTTAGGGGTGCCAGCTCAGAAATCGGCCTCGTCACTTGACCGTTCTTCAAAAAATCGAGGTGTGTAATTAAATATATTAAATTGAATTGTGTGTGTGTGTGTGTGTGTGTGTGTGTGTGTGTGTGTGTGTGTGTGTGTGTGTGTGTGTGTGTGTGTGTGTGTGTGTGTGTGTGTGTGTGTGTGTGTGTGTGTGTGTGTGTGTGTGTGTGTGTGTGTGTGTGTGTGTGTGTGTGTGTGTGTGTGTGTGTGTGTGTGTGTGTGTGTGTGTGTGTGTGTGTGTTTAAATATATATTTTTTATTTCCAATGGCATTGGAAAATGACAAACTCTCACAATAAAAGCAAAAACATACAAAAAAAAACCAATCAAGTGAAAAAAAATCAACGTACCATCAGCAAATGTCTAGCACATTTATATTTTTTTTTATCTTGTAGTCTCCACACAAAGCCTAGCATCCCAACAAATGGTTCCTCGTCTTTCTTACAAAGTGGACAGTTTGCACTCTCAAAAATACCGATTCGGTGGAAGTGTTGGCCTCCCTCAAGAATAAATTCTGAGAATCACAGCGTTTATACAAAATTTCTCGGACCAAGCCGACCCTCCAATTTCTTGCACAAACACAAGAAGTGAGCGATGTTTTCCAATTCTATCTCAAATGATTTTGGAGATAGAATATTAACGGGTCGCACTGTTCAGCTCCCACGGTCAAGTGACGACACCCCCTCTCCTAACAACTGCGCCACACCAACGACAAGACGTTTGAGCTTTCAACAGATTTAACGTGTATCGCTCTACTACATGGAGGGTCTTCAGTTAGTTTACTGTTCAATCAACAGGGGGTAAAATAAGAATGAAGTATACTATGCTGAACAAATACAAACTTTCAGAGTGTAATAATTATGTATCTGCTAAGAAATTATAACAAGAAAAATAATGTTTCAGAACTTGCAAAACATGAATATCGTGCGAAAACAATAGCACAAAGGAAGTATGTAATCCATTTCCAGATCACGCCTTGGCGATAAGATATCGTGCAAAAGTGGAGCCGTCATGCGACCTCATGTTGCTTACTCATTATAAAGCTTGATCGATTAGACCTGGTAAAGGAAGTGTCAACATCTCTTTTGTTTTGTCTTTGCAGAATAACAATGCTACCATTTTTGCAATTAAGATGTTAGTCTACAGTTACGAAACGTTTCATTTTTCTTTCAACTATCGAAAGAAATGCCTGTAAATTGGGAGATAAACTTCTGCGCATGTTATTTAAGACACACGGAAATTGTATTCTTTCATGTCCGTGAATAAATCCATTTTGTTTTAAAGTGTATCTTATTAGAAATTCGCTCTTTTTAACCAATGATTTTTTTTCAAGTGACTGCAATGAAACAATTCCTTTGTTTGAGATGTTTTTATTATTCTAATCAATAGATGCGTAAAGGAGAAAAGCGATTCGTTCACTTGAAAATTGGCAGGCATGTTCCTTTCACGGAATATAGATCCCCTAAGAACGGATTTTTCGCAAATAGACCCCCAAGAGTAGTTGCGAGGGCTTAAGGTGCATTATAGATAAATACTTCCGTTTTTGTATTCTCAGAACTACAGACTTGAAATTTGGCTGGCATGATCTTTTCATAAAGTAAATGTCTGCTACAAAAGGGGTTTTGCGAAAATCGAACCGAGGGGTTAAGGGGGGATACAGACAAATATTCTTGTATTTAAACTATTAGCCCTTTAGGCTTGAAATTTGGTAGGCATGTTCCTTTCATGGACTAGAGTTCCTCTAAGAATGGGTTTTGGGAAAATCATTCTCCATAAGGGGTGTGAGAGGGAATAAGTGGCGTAATAGATGAAAATTCCTGTTTTTGAACTCTATTAGACGCATATACTTAAAATTTGGTAAGCATGTTTCTTTTGCTGAATAGAGATCCTCTAAGAACGGATTTTACAAAAATTGACTCCTATGGAAGCAGCGGGAAATTGCTGAACGGTATTGATATAAAAAATATTTCCGTTTTCAAACTACTAGACCTACAGAAACGAAATTCCTCCTGCATGTTTCTTTTGTTGAATTGAAATTCGCTTTTAACGTGTCTTCTAGAAATCAATTTTTACAGAGAAATAAGCTTATTGATAAAAATAAAATTCGTTTCTGAACTCTTAGATTTAGACTTTAAATTAGGAAAGCATGTTTATTTTGTTCAGTAGAGATCCACTAAAAAGGGTTTTTGCGAAAAAATCTACTTCTCTCTGTCTTCTGTTTTAGATGTGCTGTCTCTTTTCTAAAATGAGGTGGTGAGTTAAAAAAA
>BMAV01003615.1:0-45816 GCA_019973955.1 Trichonephila inaurata madagascariensis
ACAGATTTTTTTTGTTTATTTTATACATACAGCTACCGGAAGTGGGTATTTAACTTGCTCAAAATCTCTCATTACGAGTCTGATAACTCAAAATGTTATGAATGTATTTCTATAAAACTTTTCGAACTTGATTTTTATGTTATTTTCTAGAGAATGTACTGAAATATTTATTATTGTATGAATACTTTTTGAGTTATGGCTAGTTATTTAAATAATGGTCTCGTAAAGAATGTAACATTTATTATAATGTATACTCAATCAGCTCTAAAATTTTAAAATTTTACAAAGTACTTTTTCTAAATAAATGCATCTCTTATTTGTTTTAGTAATACTTTTACTAATATATGTTTAATGCCTTTTTCTCTAACAGCTTTGAAGTTTTTCAAAAATATTGCTAAAGTTTCACTTAAAATTGTATTTTTTGTAAAAAAAAAAAATTCGGGTAATTATTTTAAATATTGTTAGTTAAATAATAGTATTTATTGGTATTGAGTCCTAAAAAATATAATGTTTAAATATTTATTTTGTTAAAAAAGTACGAACGTGTTTGAATACCTTAAATATTATTTTATGTTAGAGCAATTTTAATATAACATAAAATAACAAAAAATAATCGAAACTAATTTTATTTTTAGTTACCTAGCATCTTTTTCGAAAAAAGTATCTGATACTTCGTTAAGATAACATTCCATTTTTTCAATACGAAATGTTTTTTCTTTCTATTTAGAGAACTCCTTACGACTTTCATTTGTTTGAAAATCTTAATACATTAAAGCAGCATTTTTTATTGGGTGTAAAAAAATCATTTTCGAGCTTTTAATCATTTTGATGATTTATTTGAAAATATCACAATTAAAGTAATGTGTTTTCAAGTTCAAAAAAAAAAATCTCCGAAAAGTTCAGATTTTCCTGCGTTAATGGTTCAATTCAAAATTCAATGTATCAAAAGTTATATGGCATATTTAAACATTAGTAGAAATTTTATAAACGTTATTTCCTATTCAAAATCACAAAAAAAAGTATTTAAAAAAAGAAAAATATCAAGAAATTAAAAAGTTATTATAACATAGATCTTTTTTTAATTTACACATAGAGAATGTTTGCCTTTAAAAAAATTATTCCTACTTAATTTTATAAATACGGAACAAAAATTATCTTAGCGTTAGAAGTCCTATACAGTGATAGTGAATTAAAGGGGGTTCAGTAACTTTATGAGTAATAGATAATAAATTAATAACATTCAGAAAGCGCGCGTTTAATTTACTAAGAAAATCTTTTTCTAGAAATATTTGTAGTAGAAAAAGAAACATTGCTTTGTCTCTCTAACAGAGAGAAAAAACACGTGCCAAAACACATTTATTTCGGTTCAATATAAGCTACGCACACCTATCTTACACTATCCCTATCGATCGTCTTAAAAGTAGAAATGGAAATATTTAACCAAAAAAGGCAAAGATGCGTGACAAATTGTTGTTAAGAAAATCTTAATTTACAAAATCTTTATTCTCTTGTTAAGCTTAGCTTTTAAAAGCAATAAATATAACGAAAAAAACTAAACGTTTGCGTCAACGATTTTAACTGAGTACTTTTTTGTATTTTCTAGAGAAGTCTTGGTCGATATATGAAATTATTTCCATTCATTATTGAACAATAAATAAAGTTAACTGTAAAATGAACGTTTTTATTTGTAGTCAGAATTTTATGGATATAAATTTTTCATTTTGAAGCCCAGTTGCTGAGTGGTTAGTGTATCGGGCTTCGACACCACAGGTCCGAGGTTCAAATCCGGGCTGGCCAAGGTTGACTCAACCTTTCATCCCTTCAAGGGGTCGATAAATGAGTACCAAGCTTTCTTGGGAACTTAAAACTGGGGGATTTGCGCCAGACTGACCTTCTGACCAGAACATCTGCTCATGCACCTCAGGGCCTAAGGTCACGTATACCGAGTTACGCATAGTAGGCCTTGGCCCTCATAGGCTGTCGCACCACTGAGTTAAATTAAGTTAAATTCTTCATTTTTTCAAAATAAACTCTACACCAGTGCTTCTCAAACTTTCAATATACGCGACCCACTATTCAAACATCCTTTTCATCGCGCCCCCTCCATACAACAACAATGTATTGAATTCAATAATACTATATTTTGACACTAAAGCTACATTACGACTTTAACCTCCTTAAGTTTCCTCCCGACGTTTCCCAGCCAAAACATTAATTTTCTGGACGTATATATACGTCTTTCCGAAGTACGATCTTTTCTGTGCAGTGTTATCCATAAAATTATTCCGAAGGCTTTGAAATGCAAAAAAATTACCTTGACAGAGTTTGTGGAGAATTTATTTTTATTTCAGAGAGGATTTGCTTCTTTCTTTCTTTTCTCCTGCCCCTCCAAAAAACATGAAAATACACTCGTCTACGTGAAAAACGGTGGCATTGGGGAGCGAATCGCGTAACTTTTAGTCGGTAGTTATATAAAGAACTAATTAT
Source organism: Trichonephila inaurata madagascariensis (assembly GCA_019973955.1). Classification (NCBI taxonomy): domain Eukaryota; kingdom Metazoa; phylum Arthropoda; class Arachnida; order Araneae; family Nephilidae; genus Trichonephila; species Trichonephila inaurata. The sequence goes on from BMAV01003615.1 coordinate 2,488, forward strand.
AAACCATACAAATTATCAAGATAAGTGTTAATACAAGCCCATGGGGTCACTGATAATTATCAAATTTGTTCTGAACTTAGTATTATGAAATTAATAATAAAATATACATTGTGCACAGTACTGGTAGATTTATGAGTATATTATATAAGTGTAAATGTGTGTTTTATATTTTATTATATCAGAAAGGATTTTGTTTGTTTACTTTCAGTAAATTAATAATTTTTTAAATAACCTTTTGTTTTCGACTTTTCAATATCCTTGCCCCCTCGTAGAGGTATCACGCCCCTCAAGGAGGGCGCGCCCCACAGTTTGAGAAACGCTGCTCTCTGCACGATTATTCAACGATTTCCTCGTTAAGAGCTCATGGCCAGCGTGTCTTGAGTTCGAGCCAAGGGCCATTGAAACCCACCTTGAAGAGGGGGAGGCGATGATTGTTAAATCTGTCGAGGCTTAAAGTCCTCCCATTGGTGTGGTGTAGTAGTTTAGAGAGGGAGTTGCCAGTTCAGATGTCGTCCTCGTCACATGCCAGAGGTACAAAATTACGAAATCCGACACCAATAACCGTCTGATTGTTTTACGGTGGGGCGTTAATATAACTGTCACTCTTTCATTCAACGATTTTCTTAGGCCGTGAGTAGCCTAGTCGAACCCAGGCCTTCCGGTCTGGAGTCCGATGCTCTATGCCACTAAATACCCTCCGAGTACACACAGAGTACGTGCTCGTTAAATAAGTGGATCCGAGGTCTTGTGGGCTGAATCACGAGTGCAGGGACTGGAGAATATTTCCCCTTCCCTTCAGTTCCATGCCTAAATTGTGAAAGTGGAGATCGGTGGTGGCGCCATCTATCGCAATGATCTATCGTCCTTTCGGGAATTTTCCGAGCTAAATTGTACTGTCACCAGTATGGTGCTCAAGGCTAGGCCAACGACAGGCGTACTTCTAGCCCCTTGCCGTGATTAATTTGTGGGCCTCGATCTGACTACGTCAGACAGGTGGCATTAGAAACACAACAACGATTTTCTCATTCAGTTGGGTAATCTATAGCTTTTAAAATATTTAATAATTACATTTTTAATTACATGTTTTCAACGCCATTTGATATCCGTTAATAAACTTAAAACTCAATTTCATTTAAAGATTTAGATTTATTACAGAATTTAAAGCAGGTTTTCCCCCAAGTTGTACTGAAAGTAAATATGCGCATTATTTTTGCATTGTTGGATCATTACATTGGTTTTTAAAACGAATATAATCTCCACTTTAACTTGGTTTCATTTGAAAATCACTGTGGTGGCTTAGAAAAAAATCACTTCAGAATTATTCAATTTGTTAATAAAAGTGATTCCCGTCATGTTAAATGTCAGAAGTCATTCTTGTAACTTAACACATTAAGCACTATTGCATTATTACATATTTATCTTTGAATAAATTTATTTTGAAATTCTAAAATTTTATTTAGTTTAAAATTTTGAATAAGTGTCTTATTAAAGTTTAAAATTCAAATTTTCTCGCGACATTTCATTTAGGATTCGATAGGTATTTAGATTTCATTTATTCGTTATTTTACAATAAACCACAGGTTCCCAACCTTTTTTGAACTGTCACTCGCCCCCTTTTCTAGTGAATATTTCGATACCCCTTACCCTCCCACTCCAGAGAAATAAGAGCTTAAGTAATGCATTGGTGAAAACAAGAATTAAATTTTAAAAAAGAATTTTATTACAGAAAGAATGTAATTTTTTAAGCCCCCAATTTTTTTTACAAACAAATCTGAATAGCTATTGCCACGAATATACAATTTTAAATACATACAATCAACATAAGGTAACCAGTATTAAAGTTTACTTTTGTTAGTCCATAATTAGAGTGGTTTTTTAGACTATATTTGATTAATCTGCCCCCATTCCCCTCCATACCTTCTTAAAACCCCTTAACTTACTCTGGGTCTTTTACTGTCCCCCCTGATAGCCTCAAATGCCCACAAGGGGGCGTCATCGCCCACGTTGAGAAGTCTTTGCAATAAATGTATGTATAAAAGTATGAATTAGTTATTGATTCGAACAGTAGATGGCAACACCATATTTTGCATTGTTCCCGCATAACATTTGTTATTTCATTGAATAAATGCTGCCATCTATTTATTAAAAGCGCATTATTTTCTTAAATGCACAGTTGTTATTATTATTGATAATTATATACTTGTTTCAAAATCGATTCATAAAACTATGTCTTCGGAAAATTAAAGATACAATGTCTTAGAGTTACCTTTTATATTGTTTGAACTGTGAAAAAAAAAAAAAGACTTATTTCGTCAAATATATCGCATAATGTATATATAATTTTTCTTAAGTAATTATCAGAATTATTATTTTATGATCGAAAAGTAAAACTGTTCTTTTAAAATTACCTCAGAAAATACCCATAAAAGTTATCAAACAGAAGTACGTATGCTTTGAAAATCAATATTTAAACAATTCAAAAAAATACTCTTAAAAGATATTTTCTTCACCCAACAAAAATACCCGGAAAATTGGGAAAAAAAATTTTTAAATGGTTTTTGAATATCCGAGCTATTTCTTAACTGAAATTTTCGGTTTCTGTCAACATATCAGAATAATCTAGTTTAATTGATGAGAAATAAAATGTTTGTTAAATATTTTTATAGAGAAAATGCATTATACGAATCATTATTTTGTATCGAATATTAAAAAAAAAAAGAAAAATGTTCCGCGAGATCTGATATTTCATTTCCTTGAATTCTATATTTTTCCGACATTAAAAGAATTATTCTCTCTTGCAAAACGAACAATTTGCGAACTTTTTCAATAACGTATTATGTTTCAAAAGTTTTTATAAGTCGGGCGAAAAATGTGTTATATCTTAAAAAGTAAAGTGTTAAACAAACAGTAGTTTCAATCATTATTGGAAAATTCTCAAGAATTTTTATGTAAATTATTGTAAATCTTCAAATTTGAATAATAAATCATTTCACACTTAAAAAACATCCCTTGCGCATATCAGTTTCCAACCAGTTTTGACAAACTTGATAAATGCAGTCCTGCTGACAATTACAAGTTAATACTCATAACATTGATGGTTAAGTATTTGTACGGTTCACTGCTTCCAAACTCGCATCACTGTGGAACTGTTCCGCTGCACACGAGCTCCTATTGAGCGGTAGGAAAATCCTCCTTCTCGAAGGCCGATAGTTCTCCTCCGTTCAAACTCCGTAAGTTGTTGAAATTTCTCCTTATTTCGTTGAGGAGGCATACTTAGGTCTCCCCAAACGTAGTCCACAATTTTTTCAACGTCCCCCCAGCCCTATTTATCCCCTTTTTCAGATCAGTTCAGATTGCGACCCCACGCTTTCGCGGTGGTGGAAACTTTTTTAGTAAATCCTATAATTCATATTTGCTGCAAAGTTCATTTAATTCTGATGATTCCTTCATGGTGTTGCATTTTTTACAAACAGCATTGTATATTCATAAATGATACAAAACCATCGAAATCTTTCTCAAATATTTGATGCATGAAAAAAAAAAACGATGTTTAGTGATTTCATATTTGGGATTTTTAACTGAAATTAACATAATTGAAAATTAATTCTTCGTATATAAACGGACTTATTACAAAAAGATATTTTACAGAAACACCATTGTTATATGGTTTTTTTCTGAATAAATTACAAAATAATTTTTCTGTTATCCAAGGTTTTTAGAATCATGACAAAAGAAAGGGCGCCAAAATTAAAACCATAACCCCTTTTTAAAGTTCTTCCCATAAAAAAAATATTTAAAAAAAATTTCAGTTTCTCAATTTAGAGTTCTAGTGTTTCACGTTCTTTTTCCATTTTTAACTCGTTGCGAAAGTTATAAAGTTTCTACATATCAATCTATTACATCATATTTTAGATTTAAAAAACATCCAACACTGCATATTAATGTAAGAGAATGCTTATTTTAGTTCACAATAAATGAAATAAATTTCGTAAACACGTTTTAAAGAATAAAAGAATTAAGAACCCTTTTTGTATTCTACACCCCAAGGGTTAAATGTTTTGATTTCTGGTTTCCCTTTCCCCCTTTCTTTGATATTAGAATTTTTCAAAATGTTAATTTAAATTTAAAAACAGGACAGGATTTTAAAAAGATAACGTTTCACAATGGATGAGATAAACTTTTTAAAACGACCTTTATTATTGCAGAAAAATAGAAAACAACCGATGTAAACATTCAAACAAGAAAGGCGAAAATTCAAGGGGAAAAAATATATAATTAAACAAGTATGAGAAATTCAACTTTTAGCAACAAAATTTTTTAATACTTGTTAATTTTTAAGAAAATATTGCTTTTTAAAATGCATGCTTCTCGTTTTTTATGTATATCATTTAACAGAAAAATTACAATAGTGTTTCTGTAATAGTAGTTAGACGATCAATGGAAAAATAATGATTTTTTGGAATTTTTCTTCCGCTGAATTCAGACAATGAAGATAACTATAACTCAAATCTTAAACATATCAATTAATGTAATCCATACTAATTTTTAAGGTGGTTTTCGGCTTTTAAAATAAAATTAAAAAAACCACGTGTAGTTTTTATACATAATCATTTAATCAATGTGTTTAAAATAAAAGAATAACAATCTAATAGAATGAAACAATTTTTTCACGCTTTCCAAAAAGAAACCAATATATATGAAGGAAGGATTCGAACTGTCTACCTTCCGTTCCGTACGCAAGTACTTTATCGACCGCACTAAAACGATCATCATCGTGTGATGTTTGGTACTAGTTTATATAGATATCACACCGCCACATATTCAGTCTGGTTATTTTTAAAGGTTACACAGTATCCTTTTGAAGAAAAATTTGCGAGACAGTAATAATGATTTTTTCAGTTGATAATATTAAAATTAAAAAGAAATTTTACACAAACCGTTATTTTAAATATTTTTTAAATTACTTTTTGAAGTGTTTACTTTTTGAAGTGAAGTTTACACTTTAATAACATATTCATTTTTCAATATTTCTTAGATATTTCAAGTCAAATGCACTATTTCTTGGATTATCAAAAATAAAATTTAATATGGGTAAAAAAAAAATCTGTTTTGTTTTTGTTAAATTTCAATCACTTTTTTGTAGCTAAATCCAGGGGAAAAAAATTGAAAATTTTATGAAACATAAATTTTGACATTTAAAAAAGCACTCTAAGAGCCAAATCCATACTAACTTTCTTAGAGCTCATATATGAAAATATCTTCAAAAATGTTCAAGGCTCTGTCTTGAAAAGGAAAAAAAAGCCAAAGGGCCTTTAAAATAAGACTGAGATTAAATTTTATTTCAATTTATGTCGCTCTGTGACACAAAACGAGGACTGTTGATAAGGGAAATTGTAATTTTTAACACAATGGCCGAAAAAAACACCCAAAACGTCACCCCTCTCCAAATTTTCACACATCTCTCTAACGGGAGGACTTAGAGCAGAGGTGGCCAACCCGTGACGCGCGTGCCACAGTGAAGTTGTAACAGTGGCACGCGAAAAAAGACCGACTGAAAATTTTAAAATTTTTAAGAGATTATAAATTACCATTTTTTACAATTTCATTGAAGGGGTTTGTCTCTGATAAAAAACCTCAAAATTTGGATCAAAGGCTTCATGTTATGAACATAATAAAATACACATCACTCACAAAACATAATAAAATACACATCACTCACAAAACATAATAAAATACACATCACTCACAAAACATAATAAAATACACATCACTCACAAAACATAATAAAATACACATCACTCACAAAACATAATAAAATACACATCACTCTCAAAACAAAAACAAACACACATCACTCACCTATAATAACCCAATTTTGTAGGCATCTGTAAGAGCTAATCCTAATACAAAAAACTTGGTAAAAAAAAAGTAGTAATTCGAAAGGCACATTAAGTAAATACTGAGCGTTTAGTAATTATTTTTAATTAAATTATTCAAGTTATACTGATTTTTATTTTATACCTAACCTAATTGTTTCAACTTTTAAGTTTATTAAAATATAAGAATCTAATTTCCTGTATTATTTTTAAATTTAGGCTACATTATATATATATATATATATATATACTTGCATTAAAAAATGTACCCTTTGCCTAAAAATCCCATAATAAGCTATAAAGTAACATTTTTTTTCCTTTACCACATTTTTTAAAAGTTTGAAGTGGCAAGCATAATTATTTTTCATCAAACACAGTGGCACTTTTCTCAAAAAAGGTTGGCCACACCCCTGACTTAGAACTTCGACGAATTTAACATGCATTCGACACCCCGTACATGGCGGGTCTATAGCGGCACTAAGTTTCGAGTCCGTAACTCGTTAACGCCGGCCACACGAGCTTGCGATACTGACCCCTCGGATAACGGGCTGATAAAAGATTGAGAAAACCGCATTTAAATTTCGTAAATAGGGTTTGAGACTGACAATACTCAAAAAATTTCAAATATGTTTAAAAATAACTGGATATCAGATCTAGAATGTGAAGCTAAGATTTTCAAGAGCCCCTTAAACGAAAGTTTCAAAAAAAATATTTTTTTAACAAAAAAATATTTGAAAAGTTCTAAAGTTTAAGTTCTAAATTGAAAAACCCCTAAAATTTTATATTTATGTTCTGGAAGAATTCTTGTTGCTCAATATATTTATAGAATGTTATCTGTGAATTTTAGGTGGCTGCGGCAGCCTAATAGTCATGGTGTCGAGCTCGTGGTTTCATAGGTTCGAGCCCTTGTTCCACTAAAGACTCGCCTTGTAGAAGGTCTGAGGTACGTTAAGAGGATTTGGAAATATCTCTCTCTATATATATACTGACAATGTTAAATTGGCTGTTTTCGATGTACATTTTCTCAAAATCTGTTATATGTACATGCTTGAAATTTTCATACAATTAAAGTACACCTTTCTCATTGTACTGAAATGACCTTTTGGCTAATTTTAAATTTTTAATAATTTATGAAATGTTTTATTAAACATTGCGAAATTTGAACCATTTTTCACATAAAAAATTTGTAAAAAATAAATTTTTGAGTTTCTTACAAAAAGCTCATTTTAGTATATATTAGACATCATTATAAATATATCATGAAAACCTTTCATACCTGTGAACAGTAGTTTCTTGAAAAAAGTAGATCTCGAACATCAAAATTTACATTTTGAGATAAATTGATTTTAATGTATACAGTGAGACTTCTAATCGGCTAGGAAATAAAAAAATAAAAGACTCAATTTACAATAAAAGATACATGTTTTGGTTTATATCAGACGTTCAACTTTTAAGCAAAAACGAAGTACTTTGTTTACATTTTTCGCCATTCAAATAGGCGTGGCCCAGTTTCACCGATTATTTTTTTAGGAAAGATTTTAAGGGCTTCTAATTACTTAAGAGGTTAAAGTAAGGTATTTTTAGAAAGGTTAAAATCTATACAATTTGAAAATGTAAAAATCTCAAATTGTCAAAAAATAAGAGATTTTAGCTTTCCAACACTCATTATATCTTTTATGGCTCAAAGTCCTTACGCTTGCAGGGTATTGTGACTTAGAAAAGGGGGCGGCCGTTTTTCCCATCAACAAAAATCTATCGACCCCCCCCACGATCGAGTGGGAGTGAATAATATTGTGCCTTTCACCCCGGGGGGCTTTTGTGACGAACCACGTTTTTGGAACCTATTAAAGGGGTCAAATGAGCCCCCCCCCCCGTCTGCTAACTACCACACCACACCAACGGGATACGTTTCACCCTTTGACAGATGAAACGTGCATTGCTGCCCTATATGGGGGGTTTTTTAGTGGTAGGGGCTCGAACCATGAGCCATGATCCGATCCCCTTGACCACTGGCTGCAGCCCCAGCGGGGGTCGAGGAATGGCGAGTGAATATTAATGTCGCACTGTTCAGCTACACGGGGCTTTTGACATACCACGTCTTTTTAAACCCATGGTCAAGGGACGTGACGACACCTGAGCTCCCCCCGCCCTTGGGCCGAAGGGATTCCCCCCAAGCCACTGGAGCCATAATGAGAATCTCAAAATGAAAGAAAATTTTTTTAAAATGATCTATAGTTTTACTCTAGAATTTTATTTTTTTTTAAAAATGTTTTGAAAAGGGGTGTGTATATTTTGTGATATCCCCGGGGGGCATCATCTCTTCCTCTACGACCTAGATTTGTAGGAGGTGATTGATCCCCCCCATAAAAATCTAATTTATTATTGTCTAAATATTGATCAACCCAACACGTCTTACTATAGGGATTCAATCAGGGGATGCAACGTAATTCAAAATTTTAAGAAAAGGCCTGAAAAATCATAATCACTATTTTTTATGAGAAGCTATCCTAAGAATCTTTATCTACCTTAAATTCCTTAACACACGCTGAAGTCCGTTCTATAATTATAAGTCTATATTTAATATCTTATCAACAGCTCACTGCGATCAGCATCTCAGCTTTCTGTCTCCTTCTATTCTATTTTTCTACTATTCCACACTACCATGCGAATACTAAAGCTCCATTATATATCTATTAACTATATATAATCTGCATATCACGGTTTCTTCTTGAGAGGATTGGATTGAAATTAACTCACCCGGCCCCCCCAAAATTCCCCAAGAGGATTTGTGTGAAACCGGGGAAAACCTCGTCATAATTTTTATTAGTATTCTGTTTTTTTAAGCAAAATTATTTTTAACACTAGTTTTATTGCGAAATAGCGCCGTCTTTCCCAATTTGTGACACCTGCACGCATCTCGTTTTTCTCAAAACATTTGTTTTTAATCACCCATTTGAAACATTTCCAATCCTAAACATAACAGAATATGAAAAATATTTATGAAACTTCATCCTGTTACATTTTCGCACATCAAGTGTTTTATCCAGGCAACAAATCTTTAAATTACTGCAAAATTACTTCTGCTTTCCCCATCCTGTACTCCATTCCCCTATTGTTACACATTCGAGTTCCTTCAGGTCTAAAATCGAGATATTTATACATCCATTCTGGTCGGATGTTCACACCCAGAAAAGCAAAACAACAATCATCCATTTCCTCGATCCAAAATGGAAAAAAAAGAAAGATATTGAAGATGGGATTTTAAGGAAAACCAATCCGAATCTGAATGTTCTATTACAGTTATGAATTAAACCATCCAAGCGAATCATCAACACAAGAGACACGACCTCGGCTCTTTAACTTTTTATCCGAGCTTTATCTGAACGTTTAACGACTTTGCTTTCGGATCACCGCGAGGAATACGAAATGCGTTTAAAAATAACTTCGGAATAGTTTGGGAGGTCTTTTTTTTTTTACGATGGAATGCGAAAAGAAAAGGCAGTATTATCGTCCCGAAATGGGATCGGGAAATGTATGATTGCAGCAGGATACAAGGGTTTGATTGTTTGCGTAAAATAATCGTTCGGAATGGTCGTGAATTTTGAAGAGAATGTCTTTATCAGGAGGGTACCTATTTTTTTTTATTTGGTTCTTTAAGTTTTATTTTAGTATCTAGACTATTAAACATGGATGGTTGGATTTGGGATTTTTTTATTCACATCGGATGGATCAGTTTCGATATTCTTGCGTTCAAAACCTTTAAACGTAAGGCAATTTATAAATACAGTGAAAATCGTTTAACACGAAACTGAAGAAACTGAAATATTTTTTCGTATTAAAGGATATTGAAATAAGCAAAACATATATTCAATAAAATTAAGTTTTTTGCACAGTACATTTTATTTACCCAACTAAGCAAACCTAATGGACATCCTTTGAATTTTAGAATGCATTTCACGTTTTTTATAAAAAGCCACATATATGAAAAAAGGTTTTCCCCAGATTGCACTAAGTTTAATGCCTTAAATTAAATTTTGTCCGAGGTTTTACAGATCAGGGTTTCAACCCGAGTAATTCAACTAAAATTAAAGTCTGATCAAAGGTAACACAATTTTATTTAGAATAACGGCATACTGAAAATTTTCATTCTAAAAAAAAAGTAAAAAAGGTACTTTTCTGGGGTGAGGGTGGTAGAGGAGACGGGGGGGGCGGAGTGGTGCTGGCAAGTAATCTAAGGAAAGGAGAAAAAAAGCCCCGAGAAATAGCGTGCAGAAGTGCTTTTAAGGGGTCACTTCACGAAATCGAATTAAAATCGATTTTTCAATTTTGATGAAAAATAAAATACCTCTTTTTTCTTCCTAATGCAATTTAAATTTTTGCTCTAGCTGAATTAGAAGTATTTTTAATATTTTTTAAAGTTGTTTACATTTGTCAAACCCTCAAACAGCTGGCTGCCACGCCCATACCAAATCAAAACAAAAGACACATGCTACTTTTAGCCTTATCAAATGGTTTAAAATTGATGAGAAAAAGAGATTCATTTTATCAGCAGCTTATTCAGGAAGAAGTGAAGTGAATAGTTGTAGCTGTTTATTTTGTGGTAGCTTGCTTTATGCTGTTTTTTACGCGGTTAAAACCATAACGAATGTGCTATTGTGCAGAGATGGTTTTGTCAAAGTGATTTTATAAATATACTCAGTTTAATAATAAAACACTTAAAAAACGAAAGTTTGGAAGAAGTAGGTACGAAAACCGAAACTTTTCGAGAAATTAAACATAACAGAGATCAGACAATTCCAACATAAATAATTCAATTTTGAAAGTAGTAGTAGGAAATTAGGATTTAATAAGAGTATGTTTCTTTTTAAATTCGTTTTGAATGTTTTTGGCAGTGACTGACATTGTACTGTTTTCTTACAGTAACAAAACAACATTAATTACACTGTAAAGTAAAAAACAAGGTATTCACATAATTTTGAGTTTGCCAAATCAGGATTTTGCTTCACCATCGTAATATCAACCTTGATTTTTCGTGAGTGTTATTAAACATTCCTATGCAGTTTACTAAAGCAGTAGTTAATCAAAAAGATACCTATTACATGGAAGTGAACACTAGGCTTTTATATGTTGTGGTATAGCCAAGAAAAAGCAGTTGCGAAGAAAATATTTTGCGGAGTTATGAATTTATCTTTTACTCCACCAAAAGTGGTTTTGGGAATATGCATAAATTAAATAATGCGACATAAAAAAGTGGCTAAAGCGTCTATGACGTTAGCTGCTGCCGAAACAATAATGCAGTAATAAATAATAATGGAATTGAAATGTACCGGTAGCTATCGATGGTACCTGGCAAAAAGCGGGCCGCCGCTGCCGTAAATAGTATTGTTACGGCAGTTAATTGGGGACACTGAAAATTGTTGATGCTAAAATATTATCGAGGAAATGCTCGTAACCAATTTTAACGACAATGTGCATTTACAATAGAGGTGTTCAAAAAGAAAATGACGTTGGAAATAATTCGGGAATGGAAGTTGAAGGTGCACTTTGTATCTTCATAGCTCAGAGCATTATTACGGTACGATATACACAATACTTGAACTATATGGGAACTCTAAAGCATGCAAAAGCAGTTTTTAGAATCTAAACTTAAAGAGATGTCAACATTTAAAGTAGAATAATGTTGGTCATTGTTGAGAAAAGGTTGGGGACACAACTCAGAATTATTAAATTAAAGGCAAAAGAGCTCGAGGACAAAAATCCTCTAGGATGGTATAATAAGATTACGACGAAGATGCAGGAAATAGATGAAATTGCGAATATACATTTTGGCTATTCAAAATCAAGCTCAGTTAACACATCAGCCATAAGGCGAGCTATAAAGGCTATATTTTTGGTAAAATCTTCCCAGGTGGAATCTACGACACGGTTTTGCCCCATGGGGGTGACTTGTGGTGTAGATATAGCACATATAAGCATAAACACATATAAGCATATGCATGGCATGCTATCTATATAACATAAACTACAACTTACCTATTGCAGTGAGATTGCAAAAAAGTATTTAGAGGTCTCTGATCTTACTTTTATCTAGATGTATACATTTTGATAAATACATTTTTGGTAAGCGTATTAAATAGTATTTTGTTCTATAAATTTAAAAACTTCATATGAACTTTTAAAAACCAGACACATGAGGCAATATTAACATAAGTCAGTGTTATTACTAAATTAAAGTTTTAGATGTATTAAGCATTCAGCACTCTGGATTTTACAAATGTCGGGCGTTGCAAGATACTGAATCATGCGTGCATTCAGAAAACAAAATGAAACAGTTTTACAAATGAACGAAGCTAAATTCAAAACAAACAATTAAAAATGTAGACAAGAAGATAATCTTGCAGATGATACACCAACAATTCAGGATTTCAGTTCTGGTATGTATACAAGTTAATAGTAAGTTTTGCACACAAATCTCTATTTCATAAAACTGTAGAATTTTAACTTTGCAAGAAAGGAACATTTTTTGAAAAAACTACTTATTTTATAGCCTTGAAACTTTGCACATGTGTTAACACTATACAAATAAATATTTTGTAAATTTTGTCAAAAGTACATTTAAAAGGTATTTATGGATTAAAATGTTCAAGAATTTTCTACGTTTTGAAATTTTGACGTGTTACTCCCCATATGAATTTTTTAAAAAAAAATAATCAAAATTTTGAAAAATGCTCTCATTAAATTAATAAAAACAATACAATGAATGCACACAAAAATTCATGACTGTATGGCAAGCAATTTTTAAAATGTTCCTTAAATTGGTCATTTTAGCTTTTACATTACCGGAGATAGGGGAAAATGTAGGTAGTGACGCCAAGCTGACATCATTACTTCGAAACAATCCGCTGCAAATTTGTTGCTATTTCCAATCCACACTCTGAGGATTTGCCCGACTGCTCATAGTCGCGTAAAGAATACAACCTTGTCCACCAAAGAGTGCAATGAACTGGAATGCATCCACATTTTTAAGTTAATCCCTGTTACCTGTAAACGGGCGTTCAAGAATGCATTGTATCTCAGGGACCAGAACTCTTGGCCTTCCATCAATTAGAAATTAATTGGAATGTTTTGTTTTCATTTTTCCTCGGAGCAATCAAGGATTCTAAATCGTGTTAAAGTAAATCAGCCGTGGTATATAAAAAAACAGCAATCGTTTTTAATTTGCCGTGTTGTTTCTAAAGAGTGTATAAAAAGAAACGGTTACTCATGGCTTTTTCAAAAAAGCTGCATTTTGTTAACGTGAAGATAAAAATAACATTATATATTACAGCTCATTATGGCATTATTAATTATCCTTAATATAACAAGGAACAAGTGAGTCAAACATTTGACGGTCCAATTGCGGTTCCACTTTAAATAAATTAATTGTTACCGGAAAATTAGAACTTTTTTCGTTTCTCTGCCGACACTGCATTGTGGGTAAAATGATCGTTTGTTAGACTAAGAGAGAATATTCTTCAATAATAGTAAGCAAGTAGGAGTGACCTTGACGATAAATTTGGTCCAAAATGGATGATAAACTAAATCTTAGCGAAAACATTGATGTCTCCAGAAAAGTACAGATTTTAGGGGGATTATTTAATGCAGTGCTTCTCAAACTTTTGATATTCATGATCCCATTTTCTATTCTAATTTTCACAAGCACCCCCGTACAATAACAATGTATACATTACTACTACATTCAATACAATAACAATGTATTGAATGTAGTAATAATGTATAATACTTTGACGCTAAAGCTACAATACGACTTTAATTATAAAACGTACAAATTATCAAGTATTAAATTTTGTATGTGATAAGCCCTATGGAAAAAATCACTAGAAATTATTAAACTTGTTCTTAACTTAGTATTGATACTTAGTATGAAATACATTGTGTCGTACTGATACGTTTACTCGCATTAGTATATCAGAGTAAATGCGTATTTTATTTTTTTATAATATCAGAATATATTCTGCTTTGGTTCCATTTAATAAATTGATAATTCCTTAAAAGTCTTTATTTCTGACTTTTCGTTATGCTCGCCCCCCCCCTTTTAGGGTCATCACGCCTTCCTAGGGGCACGCGTCCCACAGTTTGAGAAACATTGATTTAATGAGAAATTTTTAGACTCCTTGAAAGTTCTTCCCAGCTTATATAAGAACTGTACAGATGCTTTGACCTTTAGTTTAGCTATAGAGAATTTTTATAGTTTTAAGATTAACTATATTAACTTTTAAGAAACTTTTTGGGTGTGTTATAGCATTCTTTGAACCATTTTAAAACATTTGTAGGTCACTTTTTTCAGTTTCTTCAGGATAAATTAACACGCTTTTATAAGCTTCACTTGTATGTAACGGAATCTTTGAACTAGATTTTTACCCACTTTAAAAGATCAGATTAATTCGACCGATGCACACTTGTCAAGGACCGATGACAATACAATAATTTCATAATTTTGTTCCTTTGTCCTGATTAGGATCATCAGGAATAACGATTTCCAGATTTGGCGACTAATTCTAAAATATCATTTATAGATTTGGCGAATAATTCCAGATTTGGTGAGTAAAAGCTTGTTACAACCCTAAAAGTGTTCTTTATGCGAAAAAAGGGGAAGATGCATCAGCAATTTTTAACCATAATACAAACAATTGTCTAGTTTTTCTGAAAATGGAAATAAAAAAGACTCGTCTTGTGAAAAAAAAAAATTTATGTTCTAACTGCTAAACTCAGACATAAAGTCTGTTTTTCTAAATCCTCTTGTTAGATCTGTGGAAGGAAACATCATTCATTGCTTCATTTTACCAAAACAGCTGAGAATTGATGCAAAAGTCACTGATGAAATAATTTCTCAAAAATCGTTCGATTCAAAACGGGTACTTTTATGTCTAATGCAGATGCAAATTTCAGAAAGAATATCAATTTCTTTTTAGTGAAAAATATCATTAACTTTACACCTTCTTCCGTATTAAATATTTCAAACTTAGCTCTTCCAGATTTCCTTTAGTTGGTTAATCCTGCATGTTGCAAACCATGCCGTATCGACGCACTGACAGGATGTGCCAATGGGTATTCTAGATTCTACAAAATAAAACATTTAAGATTAATTCATCAGTGAATTCATAATAGCTTAAAAACTAAAAAACATCCCTTTATTGTAGATCGAACTAAAAAATGAAAAATAAATTATAGTTTAAAAAAAACTAAAAAACACGCTTTTATAGTTCATCGAACTAAAAGGAAAAAATAATTCTTAATATAAGAATAAAATGATTAGCGAGAAAATTAAAGGTCATTGTGGTGAAAGCGTGTGGGGTGCTTTGTGCAACATTTTTACACTAACTCAGCATTTCGGAATAGAATTAGTAAGAAATTATAAAAACTGATATCGAAGCACCCTACGCTTTTACCATAATGACATTAATTTCCTCGTTAGTCATTTTATTCTTGTATGGATAATTATTTCTTACTTTTTAGTTCGATTAACTATAAAAGCGGGGTTTTTTAAACTATAATTTATTATTAGTATTTTTTATATTATTTCTAACCAGGCTTTGTGTATAATTGTATAAGTTTTCCTACATCAAATTTTACGTGGTTTCAACAGAGCCAAAAATAATAATAATAATAAACCATTTTGATTTTTTTTCAATAAAACATAAATTTTATAATAATAAAAAAAATCTTCGATCCAAAAATAGTAGCAACAATAATACACCAGTTTCATCTACAATCGTGTAGAAACATCCCTTTTAGGACATCCATAAATCTTCTGGAACTATTATTAATTTAAAAAGCTCTTCAAGCTTCATTAAACATTTTAAGCTAAGCAATTCCAAACAAAACCAAGTTAAACCCTATTCATTTTAACGAGTTTGTTCAACGCATCCCATTCTTAAAAAAAATAACGCCAGTTTCAAATCATAACATAATCATTAAAACTTGTAACGATTTCCACGTAACAAAGAAAGCAAGAGGAAAAAACTGTCCAACAAAATCCATTAGAGCTGACAAATTTTTTCCAGAAGCTGGAGTATTCCACCTCCGAAAATGAGGCTATTTAAAAAAACATCTCTTCTCATTGCTCATCGGTAATAACTGAAAATTAGGGTAATCTGCCGCTGTAAAAAAGGGATGGGTTTCTGTAAGGGATGAGAAAGCAAGTAAAGCACTAAAGAGCTATTTTTACCCAAAACAATATCGATGAAGGAAAAGCCCAGAAGAAGAATTATTGTTTTTCCTAAATTCTTGCATATTTTCTCACGGTTTTTACGGAGTTGAAAGAAGTCCGTTTGGGGTGGAGAATGACCCAATTTGCTATTCTTTTCTCCCATTAGCGTCAATAGATCTCTTTTGATGTTTAATTTGCGTGTTAGATTCTAATAATAAGGGGTAGGAACGAAACTTGTTTGTTATTTACAGATTTTATCGATATCTTAATGCAGTGGTCTTCAATTTGTTGACTCTCGAGTGAGTGAGTGAATATTAACGCCGCATTGTTCAGCTACACGAGAGCTTTTGGCGACGGACCACGTAATTTTGAGCCAATGGTCAAGTGACGTGGCCGACATTTGAGCTGGCATCCCCTCTCCTTACTACCACACCTCACCAACGATAGGACGTTTGAGCTCTCGACAGAGTTAACATGCATCTTCCCCCTACACGACGGGTCTTTAGTGGTACTGGGCTCGAACTCATGACATGCCTGTCATTAACCAATACCTTGACCACTGGGCTACCGCGGTCACCTGTTGATTCTCGAACGAGATGGAGCTTTATTAACGTCGCTGAATAAAGCAACATGAGGGTATTGGCGGAAAGCCCAAGGGTAACGTCGTGAGTAATAACAAACAAAGAAAAATTGTCACAGCTTAATTTTAAAATTAAAGCACTATTTATTTGCTTCATAGGTTACTATAGTCACACTATACTATACTACACTATAGTTACTATAGTCCCACTATACTATACTACACTATAGTTACTATAGTTATAAAGTCACAGTTATATGCCAAGCCGGTGCAGTCAGTCTATCTCACGGGAGTTCAACCCTTTTTCCCGAAAGCATTCTCTAATCCCTTTTCTTTCAGGGCTCCTCTCCAGTTTTCTCCATCCAGGGCTCTGCCTCAAGTTTTTCCTTCCCCAGTGCTCTCCTCTCTCACCTAAAAAAACCTCTTTTAAACACCAAGGGCGGGTCCACAACACGCCACTCTTCTCTTCTCATTGGCAGGCTCAAAAAAAGTCTGCCCTCCTCCCCGGGCCACATTCGTGTACTATTTGTGCGGCAAACACAAACACATTCCTGGTCCGTCTGGAAACTAAGGGCGCCATAATTCTTATCTAACTTCTGAACACCCTTATCTATCACACCACCTGGGTTCTATCATCCCATTTCTCGACACTGGCCGAGGCGACAGGATTCTTTCATACAGGCTTCGCCTATTGTCAATGGGGTTCCGGCTCTCTTTGACCATTATAATCTCCTAGGCCGGGTGTCAGCGTTTGCCCGAGGTCAGACAATAAACAATGACCCCATGGCCACGTGCACTTGTCACACCACATGTAGTTGTCACTCACACCTGTTCGGAGCCATAAAACTTAGAATGAATGGAGGGTGAGGTTCACCCCAATCAAAGACGTCACAGAGCCGAGTTCACCCGAAAGTTTAGAGCTACAAAATGAACCCCCGGGAAACAACCACTCCCGCGTTCAATCTTTATTGAGCAAAATCATAGAATAAATTTTATATGGTAGCACACATTAAATTTACATATTACAAATTAAAGGCAAATGAAACAAAATACATATGTTATTGCAAGGTACAAGCATACAAAGCTGAAAATAATAAAGAACACAGCGACGAACCTCGCAATTTTGAACTATGGTCACGTGACGGGGACGACACCTGAGCTGGCACTTCTCTTTCTAAACCTCCACACCACGCCATCATTTTTCTCGAAAAATATTTATTAAATAAATACTCTTACAAAAACAACCTAAATTTTGCAATATTTTTGTTTGAAATAAATAAATTTGCAGTGGTCTTCTAACCTTGTCTACTCACAGAACCCTTGGAACTATAAGGTGTTTCTTGGGTACCCCATCCAAAAAAAAGCCTCAGAAGAATGCATCTTAAAATAATATTTAAAGTAAATCAACATGTACAAGTACTTAATATATAAGTAAAGATAATCTAAAAACTACTATAATTCTTACTAACAACTTTCAACATATTAATGTAATTTACTCATTAATTCGTTCTCCGAGTATCATCTACCATTGCATTACATTTAATGTCTGGACTAAATGTGTTTGCATTTTTTTACAAGACTATTAAAGTCTAGGTATGTTTTTCAATTCCTACTATTAGCTCACACTCTATTTATTTTTTTTTATCTAGGTGGAATTTTCAATCGTTAATAAAATACATTTTAAAGCGATCCATTAAGCTGAAATTTTATATATATGATTATTTTGGATGACATTACAGTATATTAATTATAATTAGTAAAAATTGATTAAAACTAATTATTTAAAGAATTACAAATACGACCACGTTGGCATCATTTTGGTGATTTGTGTCAAAACTAGAAAAGATTTTTTTCTCACGTTTTAAAACATTCAGTTGAATTGAAATTTTATAGACACGATTGTCTTGGATGACAATACGATACTTAAATGATAATTCATAAAAATTAATTACCCCTTAATGTTGTGATTCTGTCCTATGTATATACATATTTATATTAATAGTAACTATTTAATAAAAAGTAGCTAAAATAAAATGTTTCTTTGCTGATCTAAGTAGGAATTGATTAAAAAAAAATTTTTTATATTACTTGTTTTATTGCAAACATTTATAATTTCCCGTGGGCCACAAAGTATCACATGGAGCTTATAGAAGTATGAAACACATTACAAAAGAAAAAAAAGAAAATTTAAAAGTTAGGAAGGATTTCAAAGGCTTACAATGAATTTGCTGAAACAGTGAAAAGCACTTCTGGTAGAAATATGTTGGTGAAAATCTGGAGGCCAATCGATATTATTGTCCTTGAGAGCAGTGACAGAATCTTTGTCTAACAAACTTGGAACATAGAAAGAGCCCACATGTTCTACATTTTCCTCTCCAGCAATACTACAGTCGCAGGAAGATGACAGATCTATGTATGTTGGAACTATCTGCGCCAATTAACTTCAACATTTTGTTTCTGTTGCCACATTTTTAGAGAAACATTTACAACTTGAATGCATCGTTCAGAATGGCATTAAAATGTTCATAAATGTGTAAGGAACTTCCGTCTGTGTTTTAAAAATTCGCAACTTAAAATTAAAGTACCGTTCTTGCTTAAATGCAGATTTGAACATCAAATCTATTGATTGGTCGATAAGTTGATCCTTTTTCTTCAGTGGCAAGCCTTTCTGATTTATTCATTCATGCTTAAAGCACGTTGACTTTCATGAAACTTAAGATTTTGTTTTATCTATAAAATATTTATTTATATTTATTTTTACAAGACAAACTGCCTTTATATATATATATATATAAGAATTCCATCTCTAATAAATATTAAAATTTCACTTAAGTTTTGGTGCTTTGTTTAAGCAAATGGTGTGATCGCTTGCCGAATCCCTATCAAAGTTCCAGGAAGCCCAAGGTTGAAGCCTTGGTGAATTGTTGGTTCTGGATGCTAATTAGGAATTATTTCTAACTCATTACGAATTATCTAGTTGCTAATGCTGAATTATTTATGTTTTTTTTATTTAATTAGTTAAGGAATCGGGATTTTGTATTATTTATATATATTCAAGAAATTAATGTTATTGTTATGAAACTATTGTTTTTCCTTTGTAGAATCGTTTCTGGAAAATTTTCAATTAACAGCAAATTTTAAACTTATTTCGATAATTACGAAAAAATAAACAATGCAGGTTTATTATTAGTTTTGATTATAGTTTCGCTTTAATGCATGTATTAACATGTTCAGTTGTTCACGACTGACAAATATTAATGTAAACTATCGCCAAAAGATAATATGAATACCGTAAATTTGGGAGGAAATTATAAAAAGAATTTTTATGTATACATTTTATGAGTTCAAAATTTAATGCCTATGAAGAGGAACTAAAAATTCTATTATATATTTATATTTGATGTTATTACTTAAATGTTATTTAAAACTTTTATCAGAATTGTTATGATATTATTTATAGCATTTTTTCAAAAGATTTTCCTTGGTAAGAAGGTGTTTTGAGTAATCGAGCGAAAAATCACCGGATTGTGTATTTAAATTTAACACTATACAGGAAAGGCTTACTTGTCTTTGACAACGTTAATTGATAATCTTTTAGTTGTAACTGACTCCTTTAGGAAATGTGTCTGGCGGTGTTTAAAAGTAAAGAAAAAAGCTATGTGTATTTTATTAGAAAAAGGAAGCTCATTTTTTGCTCCAACAACTTTTGCCGAAATCGGTTGATTGTGTTATACATTCCGAGGGACATATTTTATTTTACTAAAATTACCAATGTAATTTTGAATTTATGATTAACTTTATAGAGGATAATCCTGTTTATCGTTTGAAATTTTATCACCATATGTTAAAAAAATGGATTCTTCAATGACGTGCTGTGAGGCTATTGAAAGCAACGAATGAATTAAACATTGACTTATATTATATAGAGTGGTGGTTTTCAATCTTTTTCAACTCATAGAGCCCTTAAAACAAGGGTGGGTGGATTTTTCCCGGAAGGGGGCTTTTTCTAATATTTTTAAGGTGTTGTGGTCCACCCAATGGCGAAGATATGGCTATTCTGTATTAAAATTACATGTTTTCGACATTGCACCCCCATTTTAAAATGTGACAGATTACTACCAGACCGTGAAGCATGGGCGTATTCGATGCAGTGAGCAGCGAGCATACGTGAACCTATGAATCTGAAGCCGAAGTCATGTCCCGCGATGGCGCGGAACTTGGCATCAAGACGAGAACCCAATCCTGTGGAGTGAATGAGTGAGTTAATATTAACGTCGCACTGTTTAGCTACACGATGGCGTTTGGCGACGGACCTCGTCATTTTGAACCATGTCAGGTGAGGAGGACGATACCTCCTAACAACCACACCAATGGGAGGACATTTGACCTCTCGACAGATTTAACGTGCGTCACTCCCCTACACGGTGGGTCTTTAGTGGTACTGGGCTCTAATTCGTGACAAGCCAGACACTCTCCGATACCTTGACCACTAGGCTACCGTGGCCTCCCAATCCAGCAGAAGTGCGGGGGTATGAACGATTTCTCAATAGCCAATCCCATGCTATCACGGAAAAATCTGATCATCAACATTAACTCTTCCCTTCAGTCGGCGTGTTGAGAAAAATTTATTTATAAGGCTGGTATCGCAGTGATCGCTTTTTTCCTTTTACAGCACCAGTGAAAGTGTTACACGTCATCATTTGCTTCCAATGAAGGTACATGTGTCATCTACACTTTTATAGAATCATTTACAGTCGAATTTATTGAGAAAAACCGATTCTCCAGTCCGCTGGCGTTGGTGTGCCATAAACATGTTTCTTTTTGTGTGAAAGTCTTAGGTCTTAGTAAGGCGATCAACCCCAAAATATCTCGTCGGTCCACCGGTCTATCGCGATCGACTTAATGCCCATCCCTGCCTTAAGACTATATGGTGTTTCTGGGGAACTCAAGCCTTAGAAGAATATATATTGCAACAGTATTTAAAGCAGATCGACAAGTTATAGCTGATTTAAGTATGAAGACAAATATTCCCTTTTTATTAAAACATTTAACATAATTTTAACGTACTTTATTCATTAATAGCATTAATTCTTGCTCCTGTTATCATTTATCCTTACATTATATTTAGTAATTGGAATATGGTTTGCATGCTTTAACACAAACTGTCGAAATCTAGGCCTATTGAAGCCATCTGCGTCACATTTCATAATCTGCGTTTGCTTCTACTTTTATTTTTGTTGCCACATACGTTGAAAAATATTTAATGCTTAAATGCATTGATCAGAATGGCATTAAAATGCTTATAACTGTGCGTATTCCGCACATTGGCAACCTAAATTTTAGGCGCTGTTCCTGCTTAAATTTACATTTTACCGTGGAATCTCTAGATTCGGCGATCAGTTTTTCCTTCTGCTTCAATGGTAAGCCTTCTGATTTATTCATTCATGCTTGGTTTTCTGCTTTTGGAAATATTTTACAGGTATTAGGGTTTTTTTTCCGAAATGTTGTATTATAAGCGGGGATTTTTTTTATTACCAATGAAAAAAAGGTGCTTTATTGTATATTTTGAACACTGTGTCATCCAAATCCAATTCCTTCCATTTAAAACTCCGCTTTAACGAATATAAAATTATTTCGCTGAACCCAGGACCGTAAAACAAAAACTATTTATAAACTAGGTAATATATATGAAAAAACCGTTTAAATATTCTTTTATTACGTTCTAATAAGTGTCAGGAAATTGCTAAAAAGAAAGGCAGTAGACGCCTAATTTGCTTTTCAAGCCTCTTTTCCCTTCATTCAAAGTAAGAACCGAGTTGGATGACATGGTTTCTAGATACTTATGGCCATACAAAACTACACAGAGAACATGAATCTATTATTTTGCAAACACTTTTTTAGATTTAAATTAAAATTTTTATTTTGACTTGTGAAACTAATGCATTTTTTTACACAATATATGTGTTATCCATGCTTCTGTGCCATTTTTTTTTTTTTCGTTCTGAAATTAGCTGAAAGAGAAATTCGTATACGGAACATTATAATCAACCTACTTCATGACCTTAGCCAAAACTTGCAGCATGCAATGAGTAAATGTGTGTTTTACGAACTATTTTGAAACTGATTCTGACACTGACTTTGAAGAACTGATGTGACTTTTTTCATTTAAACTAAAAACTATATTTAAAAAAAAAACCACGCAAAAAGTCCAAAGATTAGAAACACTTGCGCAAAGTCAACGGAAACTATAATTTTTCTAAGGTATCCCAACTACATAAAACAACTTTTTTAAGAAAATGGAGATATGGGGGTATTTTTTTGTCGTTTTTAGATTTATTTAGTACATTTTAAGAAAAAAAAGGCTAAAATTAAGAAGAGAAAAAGAAATTATTATTACTAAAATGGAAAAAATGGATAAAAAATGACATAAACGGGTCCCGTTCTGTACAAAAAGTTTATGAACAAATGTTCAATTTTTCAATTTTGATGTGTTACTTTGCTATTCATTTTTGAAATGACCTTCAGGATAAGAAATATTTTAAGTGTTACAAAAACACTTTATCTTAGTTATTATATGAAATTGCTTAAAAAAAAACAGTGATTATATTCACATAAGGGACTGTAAATTTTGTCATAAAACAGTGATTGATAAATCGGAAGATTAAAACACCTCTACTATTACACAGGACATACACAAAAAAAAATTAAGTTAAATATTTTCAAAACTTTTAGAGCCATCATTGTCCCCGTTTGAGCCTTTTCAAAAAAACACATTTCGAGTAAAACGCATTTTAAAGTATGACATCTTGCTTAAAGTAGTGGCATCTGTTTTTACTAAAACACTTTTAGTTTTTGTTCTAGTGAACGGCAAATAATACACTTGGTATTTTTATAAAGCTAATAAGATGGCCTATAAAATAAACCATAAAAAATATTTGTCAATTTTTGGCAAAGTTCATGATTTTTGGGTAGTCGGATACCTTAAATTATCTGATCCATGTACACAATCCAACCCCTATACTTTCGCTTTAAAAATGTACCAAAAACTTTCGGCTTATACATGAAAATATATGATATTAGCCCTTCTTAGGAAGGTTAATAATTATAAATGTTTACAAAACTGGAAAGTTAGTTGCGATCGTTTTCAAGCATATGAATCTTAATATCTACCCTTAAAGCTTTCGTAACTGCCAGTACGAGAACGTGAGGAAAAGGTTTTAGGTAGCTTTTTTTACAGGAAATACTCTTCTTGGATCCTTTCAGAATAAATCACGCATGTGAATCACACAATTTAAAATGAACCCCATGAATTCAAAATAACTGTTAGGAACAGCACTTTTAGATGCATACATTTGGGTATTTCCTATCAGTTACGCAAGAGTAATCTCTCTGGACAGATGATAGAAACAAAAGTGACATGAAGTAATTTTTCTTGTCGCTTTCCAAAACATGACAATAGTTTTGTGTAATTGCTTCCAAATTCTTCCTTTTTTCACTGTTTTAGGCGCATTTTTATTTTAAAAATTTCAGGAAATGCCTCAAAAAAATCTTTCAAATTTTTTTTTTCACACGCAGTGGATACTCTCTTCCTGATTACATCCAATTTCGGAAATTATGTCACACAATTCAGGAAGACATTCACGACTTAAAAATGGACCTTATGGCGCTTTCATTTCCGAGGCACGCACATGACTTGAACTTTAATTTTAAAAAATAAGTTATTTACATTTTTTGCATCTTAACAGTGTTCTTATAAGTGTTACAGTGCTATAATTTTGAGCCTATAGGAAAATACATCTCTGTAACATGCATTATAACTGGCAATGTTTTAAATTGTTAACAAAATATTTTAATTTTATATTTTTTACATTTAAAAATATGCCTAATTTTAGACATTTAGGGCAAAGGTTTACAACCTGGGTTGCCTGAAACTTTGACAGGGGTTCTGCAAATGATCAGTATTTGCTTTAAATACAAAAAATTCAGTACAATTTTAATTTTTGTAAAACATCAAATTCTTAAAGTCAGTTTGCTTGTAAAAATAAATAAATATTTTATGGATTAAAATAAAATCTTAAATTTCGTAAAAGTCATGCGTTTCAGGCATGAGTGGGTAAACCAAACTTGACATACCACAGAAAGAAAAAAATGTGTGAATGTGTGTTTGTGCACGCGTGCTTGCTTGTATGTCAGCGTTTCTCAAACTGTGGGGCGCGCCCCCTTAGGGAAGCGTGATAACTCTAGGAGGGGGGCGCGAGCCTATTGAAAAGTCGAAAACAAGATATTATTTTAAAACAATTTTTTTTTATTTACAGAAAGTTAGCAAACGAAATACATTCTGACATAATAAAAAAAAATGAAATACAAATTTATATCGTTATCAAACACTTATAAAATACATTGTGCAGTACTGATGCATTTTTATTAATTTAACGATACTAAGTTAAGAACAAGTTTAATAATTACCAGTGAGCCCATGGGCTTGTGTGTGTTTGTCATATATAAAATTATATACAAAAATTAACACTTATCTTGATAATTTGCACGGTTCATAATTTATCCCTTAATTGCCGCTAAAAGTTACGCGATTCGCTCCCCAATGCCACCATTTTTCAACACGTCAGCGAGTGCATGGGGTGTATTGGGGAGAGAAAAGTAATAAATAATCAAATCCTTTGAAATAAGTAAATCCTTAGCAAACATCGTCAAGGTCCTAGTATTGCATTCCAAAACCTTCGGAATAATTTCATGGATAGCAGTAGAGAGAAAAGATCGTACTTCGGAAAGACGTATATATACGTCCGGGACAATTAACGTTTTGGCTGAGCGAGACGTTTATATACGCTGGTGGCACTTAAGAGATTAAAGTCGTATTGCAGCTTTAGCGTCAAAGTATAGTATTTTTGAATTCAATGCATTATATTTATGTGTAGGGGTTCGCGATGAAAATTATGATTGGATATTGGGTAGCAAGTATTGAAACTTTGAGAAGCACTGTTGTATTTGCTTGCGTGGAGGAACAACTTATCTACATAGTAGCAAATTCACTGTTAAAGTTTTAACAGGAAACAGCTCCTAAATCTTAGATTGCAAATTCGTAGAATACACAGAAGTTCCTCACACAGTTCTAAACATTTAAATACCATTCTCTCAACAATATATCTTAGTTAAAATTATTTCTCAAGGTACGTGGCTACAAAAACAAACCACAGAAGCAAATTTACGCACAATATGAAATGCCTACTGCAGATTGCTTCCATAGACCTACACTTTGATGGTTTATGTAAAAAAAAATATAAGCACATATCCAGTTATTAAATATAATGCAATGGTATATGACCCCCGGAGCACAAACTAAGAGTAGATTACTTTAAAACGTTAAAAAAAAACTTTAGTAAGAAAATGCAATATTTTTTCTAATTATCTTTACTTAAAATACCTACAACATGTTAAGATCTACTTTAAATATTATTTTAAAATACATTCACAAAGGCTTTTTCATGGGGTGTCCCGGAAACACTTAATAGTTCCATGAGTCGAAAAACTTGAAGACCCCTATATATATAATTTAGGGTATGGAAAAGTTACCAACGGAAAATATATTCGTAAGCTGCTCCATATCTGGTACGAACTCAATTAAATGTTTGTTAATCGATGTTATGACCTAAAGCAACAAAAAGGCTAATGACTAGTAAAGCACAGTCAAATTATTAGGACGCCTGTGCTTGCACCCCACTCTCCAAACGGCCACATCATGCCAATGTGATGACTTTAAACCTCGTCAGATTTAACGAGCATCAACCGATTTGAACGAGAAGCCTTTAGTTGCACCAGGTTTCGAACCCACGAATCAATTGCAACTGTTAGTTCCGAGTTCGTGGCTATTATGGCTCGAAATTTGAAATTTAAAGATAATAATAATTAAGAATGTTTATTGGTACATTTCATTTTGACAAAACTTACTGAGTGAGGGTGCGAGAGTTATATTAACGTCGCACTATGAAATATCATGGAGGACAATGGTGACGGATTTCGTAATTTTGAACCTCGGTCAAATAACGAGGATGATACCTGAGCACGCGTCTCCCTCTCCTAACTACCGCACCAACGGGAGGACATTGAGTCTCGACAGACTTATCGTACATCACCCCTCTACACGGCGGGTCTTCAGCGGTACTGGGCTCGAACTCATGACACGCCGGTCACGAGTCCATTATCTTGACTACTAGGCTACCGCGGCCTCGAAGTGTACAGGTATAAGATTCTCATTTAAATTTTAACTTTTTTTGCTTAACTTTGTTGAAAGAATACTCTAATATTATAATTATTTATTATTTTAAAATATATGTTTAAAAAATACATATTTATGTGCGCAATTTTAATTTTTTACCTTATTTGTAGAAATGCTTATATTTTATGTTGATATTTTATGTTAATAACAATCTTCTAAATATGATGCGTAACTAATATATAATATAGAGTTTTTGCTCAAATTTAAGTTGCGCCATTTTTCCAGTGTTAATGCTACTGGAAATCGGGTGCGGCTTAGAATCGAAGGCAAACCATTTGTTAGATGGGAGAAATTGAGTTTCAACTTCTTTCAAAAGAAAAATGTAACCATCAATTCTGGTCACTTGCTTCGGTGACTTATCCTATTTCTCAGTTTATCTCCTAGAAAAAAACTGAAACAGAGTAGCGGCCACAGAAAATTTTACACGTATGAAACAAATACACGTCGATGGCTTAAGCAAAATATAATTGTTGCTTGTAATTATTCATCAATCTTTAATAACTTTGTTACATTCTGAAAAACAACAACATTATTTTTAAAAAAATGTTGCATAACAAATGCATTGGATGGCATGGAAGACGCGACACCGAGTGGGAAAATGGCGACACCGACAGTTATAAATGGGAGTGACAAATCTTCTTCGAAACATGTTATAGACGGTTAGAGTTCCTGTACGGCAGTGATTCTCAAAGTTTCCATATTCGCGACCCAATATTCAATTATAATTTTCATCGAGCCCCCCTCATACAACACAATGTATTGAATTCAATAATAACATACCCTTTGACCTAAAATTACTATAAAACTCCTACCTCTTGTGTTCCCTATATAAATGCTGCTAAGTCAACGTGTTTATTTTCCCGGACGTATATATAGTCTTTCCGAAGAACGATCTTTTCTGCACACTGCTAACCATAAATTTTTCGAAGGCTTTGGAATGCAATAAAAGGATCTTGACAATATTTTCGAAGAATCTACTTGTTTCAGATTTATTTGCTTTTTATTCCTTTCGCCCCACAATGCATCACACACGCGCCTACGTGAACGTGTTGACATTGTAAGGAATTGCTAAACTTTCAATCGACAGTTAATGGATTAATTATTAACCGTACAAATTATCAGAATAAGTGTTAATTTTTGCATATAATTTTATATATGACAATCAAATGGGGGTCACTGGTAATTATTAAACTTGTTCTTAACTTAGTATTGTTAAATTAATTGTAAAATAAATTGTGTAGCACTGATACATTTATAAGTGTAAATGTGTATTTTATTTTTTATTATGTCAGAATGTATTTTGTTTGTTTACTTTCAGTAAATTAATAATTTTTTTAAATAGTCTTTTGTTTTCGACATTTCAATATGCTCGCGCCCCCCTTGTAAAGTTGTCACGCCCTTCAAGGGGGGCGCGCAGTTTGAGAAACACTGCTTACGGATTTGAAAGTTTTTAATACTGATTAAATAAATTATTAACTTCTTACTATTTCGCATCAATTTTTTTTTAGAATCGGATATCAATGAGTCCTTTACACAATTTTTTTTAAAAATTTTCAAAAACAAGTAGAGAATTGGGAGTGAGGCTTAGAATCGATGACAATACATTTTCACAAAAACATTTTGAGAATTCAATGTGCAGCTTTGAATCAATAGCGGCATAGATTCTAGTAAATACGGTAACAAGTAATATAAAAAAAATTAAGTCAATTCCTACTTCGATCAACAAAGAAACATTTTATTTTAGCTACTTTTTATTAAATAGTTACAATTAATATAAATATGCAAATACATAGGACAGAATCACAAACATTAAGTGGTAATTCCTTTTTATTTATTATCATTAAAGTATCGTATTGTCATCCAAAACAATCGTGTGTAGAAAATTTTAGTTCAACTGAATGCTTTAAAACGTGAAAAAAAAGCCTTTTCAAGTTTTGACACAAGTCACCAAAAGGGTTACTAAGTCGCCAGAAATGATGCCAACGTGGTTGTCTTTGTAATTCTTTAAATAATTAGTTTTAATCCATTAATTTTTATTAATTATAATTAAATTACTGTATTGTCATCCAAAATGATCGTGTGTATAAAATTTCAGCTCAATGGAGCGCTTTAAAATGTATTTTATTAACGATTGAAAATTCCACCAAGATAAGTAAATATAGAGAGAGTGCGAGCTAATAGTAGGAATAGAACTAATTACCTCTGTTCCCTAACTCTACTTGCATTGCCACGAAAATCGAATTGTTTCGAATATTTCCTGCTGTGGTCGCTTCTACATGGCGGGTGATGATATATTTCATTAATTTTTCAGAAATTCAGTTAATAAAAATAAAAGGTAGATAGTAATTTTTTTTAAAGAAATTAGTGTCGAAGAAAGTGTATATATGCTAACTTTGGAAGTGACCGCTGTAGCCAAGTGGTCATTGTCCCGAGCATATGGGCTGCGTTCTTTCCGTTTAGTCTTCAATTTCAGTCCTTGGGCCAATAAAGACCCACAACGTTGAGTAGAGCGTTAAATCCTCCAAGGCTCAAAGTGCTTACATTAACGTAGAATGGATGCTCTGGGTTTTTTTTATTTGCTTTAAAGGCATGTTGTTTTTGTTGTCGTGTCCTTCCCGAAGTGATGGAAGGAAAGTAGCCAGAGATAGGTTGGACTTCTACATGTACACCTGTCGTTGGCCGTAGCCTTGAGCACCATACAGCATGATTTTAGCCGTATTGGTTTTTATTCCATATAAAGTAACTCCTCCTACTATTAAACAAGCCCACACACGTATATATCATTTGAAATGAATGCAGAAACACAACTGATATTGTATAAATAGTTTTCTTTTTGTCTTTTAACTCTAATAAAAAAATTTAAATATAATAAACGCATTTAAAAGATTAAGCTTGAAAATTGTAAATTTATTAATAACATATATAAATCATTAGCTTACAGAACATGGTATGTTATCGTTGTTTCTTATGTCACTTGATCTCGACTGTGTTAGGTCCAGGCCCACGAAATTCATCATGGAAAGGGTTAGTTTCCCTGTTTTACTTGCTTGAGCACCATCGGTGACTGTGATTTAGCTCAGTTCCACTAATTTTTGAGGGAGAACACACCTGAGGGAGGGTCAGAGGCCTCCCACCTCTCTTCCCCTTCCACCCACCTCACGAGAGGACTTGCGGCTTGAAGGCTATTTAGAGTATGCCGCGAAGGCCCTATACATTTACAAAGATCCATGTCTTCTCCGGATTCGAACCCAGGGCCTACGGCACAGCAGTCAGTGTTGCTAATCACTACACCGGATGGGCGACCGCTTTAAAGACATAGTAGTGAATAAGAGCTGTTTTTCGAGCTTCAATTTCTTAAAATAGTTTCCAAATACTTAAACATTTTACCTCATTAAAAAATAACTATAACTCATACGGTGAATATTTAAATTCAAAAAAGTTTTTATTACAAATAATATTCAGTCCTTTCCTTCCTAATGTCTTAAAAATGTCCTCATGTAGGAGTAACGCGCACGTTTAGAAGTGAGCTGTCCAGTCCTCGTGCAGATAGAAAGTACGAAGTTACTAACAAAATAAAATCGAAGTCACATGAATTGTCTACAGATATAAATAAAGAAATCTTTCAAAAGTTTCTTAAAATTTAAACGAATTTATCGGAGTGTGTTTTCCCCTTATACTTCTCACACGAGTTACTACAAAAATACCCCATCCTATTCAAAAACCCCAGTTAATAAAATTGACTTTGACCTTTCTGAAAAGTAATCCTTCTACGCATTTACATATTTAAAAATATCTTCTCTATGTTAGGAAAAATTTAATCACACGATAAATCTGAGGTTTATTCAAGAGCGTACAAGTTTCTTGAAAAAAAGTTCTCTTCTTATTTAAAATAAGGAGAAAACTCCCCCAACCACTCTATTAAGAGTCTAAATATAGCAACTGTTATCATAAATCAAGTGCGATTCCGCCCTATAGGGATTGATTTCTCTTAAACCTCACGCCTGTAATCCTTCACCGATTACTAATCCGATTGTTTTGCTCGGAGCTTTATTTTCATTTCATTCTTCCACCTAATGGAATTCATTGATATTGAATTTAACCTTAATACGACAAAAATCTGTTTTCTGGTGTGTACGTGCGTATGTGTGTTTCTCTTCCTCTGTCTCTAAGGCAGTGGTTTTCAAACTGTGTCCTACGGAAACCTAGGATTCCACAAGTCACAGTAAAAATCGAAAACAAAATTACAAATGTGTATGCAAAAAGGATTCTCGTTCTCTGTGAAGTTTGTATATAACCATAAGTCTCTAAATTTCCTCTATTCATTAAAACAGGAAAACTCTATTTTTACGTAATAACTTTATTTTGTAATAATTTTTGTATGCTTTTATTATAATATAATAAAAGAATATAGAAACATTTTTTCTTTATTATGCTAAGCAAACTGGATTGCGAATATTATACTGTTTACTATCCCGGGTTCAACAAGATAATTTTATACTCGATAGTACAACGTTTTGCACAACTAAATAGTTTTCTATTTTTCATTCATGAAAAAATAATTAATGAAGGAAAGGAAATAACTTATTGACATATCAACAGATTCGATGTTAAAATCTACATTTAAGCAAGAACAGCTCCAAAATTTTAGGTTGAAATTCACTCATGCAAAATGCCCAGATTTCTCACACAGTTATAAACATTTTAATGCCATTCACATGACAATGTATTTAAGTGAAAAATATTCCTCAAAGTGGGTTGTGCTACAAAATAAAATATAAAAACAAATTAAACGTATAAAATATAAAATGCAATGCTGATAATTTCAATATATTTAGACGTCGAGTTGAGTTGAGTTTGGTGTTTTATGGTGCAAGAGCCAATTTTGGCTATACTGCGCCAAACATTCATAGGTCTGTGGTCTGGACGGGAAAAGGAGAAATTGGATGACAAGATGGAGGGTCGAAAATAGAGAAGGATCCCTGGGGTACCCCGGGGTCGTGACACCCGTGTTTACCAAAGATCGTAAGCCCATTGGGAAAAGGAAACGATCACTAGGGTACCTCGGGATTGTGACACCCGTACCCACCTAAAGAAGGTGAGCCCCCTCAGGGGTATTTAGCCGTCGACACTTAGTGCCAAAAAAATACAAGCACATGTCCCAGTTACTACATACAACGTATGGGTAGGTGACATTTAAACCACAAATTAATGTTATTGAAGGAATTATATTAATTTTTTATAACGAATACCATACTTGTTTTAGTCTTTAAATAAAGCATTAAAGGGTAGTTGGAAACCTCTCTCTCTACTGACAATGGGGTTCAATTGGCTGTTTTCGATGTACCTTTTCTCAAAATCTGTTATATATACAAGCTTAAAATTTCTCATACAATTAATATACACCTTTTTCATTATACTGAAGTGAGCTTTTATCTAATTTTGAATTTTTTGATAATTTATGAAATATTTTATCAAACATTGCGAAATTTGACCAATTTTTCACATAAAAAATTTGTAAAAAATAAATTTTGAGGTTTTTACAAAAAGCTCATTTCAGTATTTATTAACCATCATTATATAAATATATCAAAAAAAATTTATATACCTGTGAACAGTAGTTTCTCAGAAAAGGTACATCGAATATCAAAATTTACATTTTGAGATCAATTGATTTTAATGTATACAGTGAGACTTCTAATCGGCTAGGAAATAAAAAAAATAAAAAGCTCAATTTACAATAAAAGATACATGTTTTGGTTTATATCAGACGTTCAACTTTTAAGCAAAAACGAAGTGCCATACATTTTTCGCCATTCAAATGGGAATGGCCCAGTTTTAACGATTATTTAAAAATAGGTTTTAAGGGCTTCTAATTGCCCTAGAGGTTAAAGTAAAGTAGTTTTAGAAAGGTTAAAATCTATACAATTTGAAAATGCAAAAATATCAAACTGTCAAAAAGATAAGATTTCAGCTTTCCAACACCCTCTTAAAATATGTTGATCTGCTTTAAATATTATTTTAAGATATATTCTTCTGTGTATGAATGTGCGCGCGCAGTGGGGTTCCCCCAAGACACTTTACAGCTCTAAGAGTTCGGCGAGTCGAAAAAGTTTGCTCTAAGGTATCCAACTAGGTTCGGAGACGAATTTTTCAAAAATTGATTTTCCAAAGAGTATTATTGTTTTAAAGAACATAAATAGGCTTAATGCTCCATAATTATTAAATAACATGTATTACCCTTTGGCCTTTAAAAATCTATTTTTATGAAATTTTAGCAAAATTCTCAAAGTTAAGAAAAACGCCATAAATAAAAATTTATTGAACATAACGCAATTTTAATTTTATTGATATACTTCTTGATTCATCTGAAGTGTCTCAAACCGCAGGATAAAAAATATTAAGAAATAAATATTTTATAAGCATTTAATGTGATGTTAATGATTTTTTGTCAAAATGATTGTATGCTCTTATCTAAAAATGGCTGTAAAATGTGATTAAATTTAACTATCTTAAAGCTATCTTCGGCTAATGTTAAAGAATAGGGGCGGAATTTGGAATATTTTTTTAGATATAAAAGTACTCAAACATTAATATTATATTCTGGCTACACTATCCTGTAGAGAATCAGTTATTTCATCATGCTACTCATTTTTATCAGAGTTGACTCATTTTTTCTTTTATCAAATGTGTTTTGCAATTTGTTTCCTATACTGTAATGCTAAATGAGCCTATCCCTTCACATATTAAAAAGAAAAATTAATTATTTATGAAATATTTTGAAATTTTAAAAACACTATATTATAAACACAAATGCATGAGTTACAATGTCACAAATTTTTATAAAAATTGAGGCATTTTTTTCGATCCGAAAATGTGCTCCGCGTCAAGTTCACGCTCTCGTACATATGGCGAAAACAGCCTTAAAACCCACAATTTGTTGAAAGCTAAATGATCCATAACATATATGTATGTTATAATTTTCATTAAATTTGATTGTATTGTTTTGGAGATATTCCGCTTTCCGTGCACAAATTATCGTAAAAATTCTATTCTGCAAAAAACATAATAAAAAAATACTCTTAGGAGTTAGATAAAGTAAATGCTGTAAAAACACAACTTAAAAACTCTCACTAGTTTTATATATTATTCCTTCTTCCTCAATATTTATATTTCCTGTTTCTTTCTCTTGGCCCTAACATCAAACATCTAAAAATCACCTCTCTTTTCAACCTAGTCGGATAACTTAGAAAATAAAATTTTCTTACTTTCTAAAAATA
The DNA here is from genome assembly GCA_019973955.1 of Trichonephila inaurata madagascariensis. Classification (NCBI taxonomy): domain Eukaryota; kingdom Metazoa; phylum Arthropoda; class Arachnida; order Araneae; family Nephilidae; genus Trichonephila; species Trichonephila inaurata. The sequence goes on from BMAV01003615.1 coordinate 36,722, forward strand.
AGATCGATGATTATACATGTATTAATTGATATTTATATAAAACCAATAAATTGCTTACTTGCTATGCAAAACATAAAAAAAATGAAGAATGTGAAAATGTTGCTTTTAGAAGCAACCCGAGAACCATAAATGTCTTAAATTTCAATTTTGATCCTATGTCAAGTAATGAGTGAATGAGGTGTTTTATTAAGGTCGTGCTAAAAACAGGGGCTACTGTTAACGGACCGCGTAATTTTGAACTATGGCCAAGTGACGAGGATGACACCTGAGCTGGCTATCCCCCCCACACACACCTCCGTCCTTTTCTCGAATTTCCATTTAACCCCAGCGGATGGACTTTGAGACTCAGCATATTTAGCGTGCATCAGCTCCTCTACACGGCGAGTCTTCGATAGCACTAAGACACGAAATGACACGTCACCATAAGCTCGTGACCATGACCAGGGCTACAGCGGCCATCATCCAAAGGATAAATACGACACCTTAGACAGGAACGCATTCTCCAAAATTCCGCACCACGTCAACGTGAAAACTTTATGCCGTGACAGATTTAATGTGCATCAGCAGGTTTTTGATGCGCACGTTCGGCGTTTTATTTTGAAAATGATATAAAGAGTAAAATTTATTACTTGTTACATTTTTTTTTTCGAAAAGGCAGTTTCATCCTGATAGCTTCGCTGGACCATTTAAGAACTAATTTGTCAGCCCATCCGGTATAGTGGTTAGTAATGCTGACTGATGTGCCGTAGGGTCTGGGTTCGAATCCCGGAGAAGACATGGATTTTTGTAAATGTATATTGCCTTCGCGGCATGGTGGTACTCTAAACAGCCGTCGAGCCGCAAGTTCTCTCGTGAGGTTGGTGGCAGGAGATGAGAGTTGGGAGGCCCTGACCCTCCCCAAGGTATTCTCCCTCAAAATTGGGGTGAAACCGAGCGAAATCGTACTGTCACTTGTATGGTGCTCAAGGACTACGGCCAACGACAGGCTGTACATGTAGCCCCTTGCCATGATTAACTTCATGTGCCTCGATCTGACTACCTCAGACAGGTGGCATTAGCAACAACAAGAAATAATTAAACAGTTTGTTTTAATAATACTTACTACCCTACATTAACATTACAGCCAGAAGAATGACTAAAAAGAGAAATGCACAATGGTTTTTTCATCCAGTTGACTTAAAAAAATATTTTAGAAGAGAAGGAAAAGGTATTATCTTAAAATATTTTGTTAAAATTATTCGACAACGGATTTTTTTGATAATGCATATTTTTTTTCATTACTAATCACTAATATGATTTACGTCCTATTCAGTGGCGCACACAAGGGGGTGTCCTGGGGTATATAGTACGTATATAGTATATAGTACGTAATTCTAAGTATATAGTACGTAAAATTTAATTAAATATTTGTCATTAATGATTAATTTTATTAATTAATGCTAATTATTTATTCAATAATTAGTTTTTTACTATGTTTTGTTCCCGAAAATCGACAAAATCAAAAGGAGCATGATACAAGAATGGTGAACTTTCGAACCCCGGACACCCCCCTTGAAAAATTCCTGTGTGCGCTACTGGTCCTATTCAATTCTATCTACAGAACGATTGAAATTTAATTCCTTTTGATGTGGGAAAAAAATTCTTTTACTCCTTTCAAATGGAGTTTTTGTTCTCTCTTTTTGCCTTTAACTATTTTAAAGAGCAATGACACTTTGATGATACATTCTCATCAATTTTTTGCTTTTCTCCACGGAAGGAATTCTTGCTTTGTGACTTCTAATAGCATGTGCGATAATAAGTTTTCGATTTTAATTATTTGAGGGAAAGGTACAAACGCGCTTTTTACATACATAATTGGAAGGAAAGGAAAGTACGTCTGACCCGATTTCTCTTTTGTGGATGGCGTAGACATTTCATGGAGTTTACTCGGAGATGTTCACACTCATTTTAGTTTGTTTTTTTTTTAATTACCTAATTCTATTTTATCGATTTTCTACTTTCCCCAAGAATTCCGCGTCTGTTTCTCAGAGCTGTTTATGTCAATATTCAAAGATCTAAAGAGAGTGAATTTTATATCTTAGCTTAGAGAATAAAATTAAGAGTTAAGTAGCATAAATCAATATTGCTTAATTTTTTGGATTCATAGACACAGAGGAGATCATAAAACAGAGCGAATTACATTATTTTAATGATAAATTTATTTTTAACGTCGTACTTAAATACATCATGAGGACTATTAGCAGCAAACCTACTTTTCAACCACAATCATCTGACGAGGATGTCACCCCACTCTCGAAACTTCCACGACAATATAATGATTAAGTCTCGACGGATTTCACGTACAACAGCCTCTCTACACGAGTGGTCTCGAAAAGGGCTCTAGGACTCGAACCGACGACTCGACAACGCTGCCCGCGAGTTCGCGGCCATTGACTCTTAGGATACTACGGCCACTCATTTTAAGAAGAGTTGAGAGTTATATTAAGGTATCCGACTACGTTCGGAACCGTGATTTTGCAGAAGCGTGTAAATGGATAATATTTATAATATTTAGTGTCACTTAGATTAGAAAACGTATATAAAATTGTTTTAAGAATATTAGTACAATAAAAAATTACTTAAGTACAATATTTTGACAAAAAATGAACATAGAATGACGAATTTTCAAAACATTCTCCTTTTATGAAAAATGCTTCTATTATAATAATATTTTGCCTGTATATAGCTCAGACCTCTGACAGAGGCTGAACTAGAATTTTTGAAATATATTAATTAGAAGTGGATTTATTTATAGTTTACTACAACAGAGGGGAGAAATTTTAAGTAAAAAACGCCAATCATTATTTCAATGGGTGGTAACTCTGAAAATAATCTGAAGTTTTCAAAAATCTTAGTTGAGCCTCTGTACAGAGGTCCGAGCTATATACAGGCAAAATATTATTATAATAGAAGCATTTCTCACAAAAGGAGAACGTTTTGAAACGAGGATATTCTAAGTTAATTTTTTGCCAAAATATTTTATTTAAAAATTTGTTTTTGTCATAATGCCCTTAAAACATTTTATACCTGTATTCTAATCTAAGTGACAATGAATATCTGAAAATTATTCATTTATGCGCTTTTTTAAAATCACGTTTTCTAACGTAGTCGGATACCTTAACGTTGCTGTACAAAACAAGACGAGGGGTTTGGCAACGGACCTTGTAATTCTGAGCCTCGGTCAAGTGACGAGGACGACACTTGAGTTGGCACCTCTCAGTACAAACTACCACAACACTCCAACGGAAAACTTTGATTTCGATATATTTATAACGTACATAAACCCTCTACACGATAGGTCTTGAATGGTGCTAGAACTTCAAACCCACCCCAACTACCGTGACCATAGCCACAAGGCTACGACGATCCCTATTTTGTGGGGAATATAATCCTTAAAAATCAGAAAGGATTCCAAAATGATTTTTTTAACTCAGCATTCCTATAGAAAAAAAATCCATCTTTTAAAAATCACCCCATAGATTGACATTATGATAAACTGATCTATAAATCACAACAAAAAAAAATGTTACTTTATTTTTCAAAAAAATTAAAACCTACAATTTGTTATTGTTATTAGATTATTTTTGCTTTTTAAGACACTATAACAATTGTCCTACCCGAAGTCGTACTACTTTGTCGTAAATGTCATTCTTTTTCCTTTTACAAGAAAATCAACTAACTGCGCTTGCATTACAACGACCTCGCAATGCATTGATGTAACAAAAACGTCACGCCATTTTGAAACATAAGTAGTTGTCAAATTATAAGTGAGACAGATTGGTTTAAAGTAAGACATTTCTTTCCTCATCACAAACTTTTCATAATAGAAATTCCCGGTGAAATTATTGCCATAACGGAGACTCGAGACAAAAATAACGCGGAATTAGTTCACGAGATTCTTAAGCTTTAAGGTATCGATTACGTTCGGAACCGTGATTTTAAAAAGGCGCGTAAATGGATAATTTTCATGATATTTAGTGTCATTTAAATTAGAATACATGTATAAAATTGTTTTAAGCACATTTTGACAAAAAAAAAATATTTAAATACAATATTTTGGCAAAAAATTAACTTGGAATGATCTTTCTTCAAAATGGTCTCCTTTTGAAAATGCTTCTATTATAATAATATTTTGCCTGTAAATAGCTCAGACCTCTATACAGAGGCTCAACTATGATTTTGAAAGATTCACATTATTTTCAGAGTTACAACCATTTGAAATAATGATCGGCGTTTTTTTCTTAAAATTTATCCCCTCTGTTGTCGTAAAACATGGATAACCCCACTTCTAAATTATATATTTCAAAAATTCTAGTTGAGCCTCTGTACAGAGGTCTGAGCTATATAAAGGCAAAATATTATTATAATAGAAGCATTTTTCTCAAAAGGAGAATATTTTGAAAATAGGTCATTCTATGTTCATTTTTTGTCAAAATAGTGTACTTAAACAATTTTTCATTGTAATACTATTCTTAAAACAATTTTATATACATTTTCTAATTTAAGTGATAGTGACACTAAATATCATAAATATTACCCATTTATACGCATTTGCAAAATCACGGTTCCGAACGTAGTCGGATACCTTAACTCATTTCTATTTGCAAAAGGACTCAATGCTTATAACTCTGAACCAATCTTTATTTATTAATGAGCAATATGTAATAAATGAAATTTAATGTAATAATGCTAACGAAACGAAAGTCAAAAAATCTCAAGTATTGAAGTTCGCATAGTGAAGTTCTCAAATATTGAAGTGGTTACTGTACGTAGGAGTATCGTAAAGTTTTCATTATTACTAAGAAATAACCGAGATAACGGGATATAATTTATTTTGTATATTAATTGATGAATCTAGGATCCTTTAATAGAATCCAGAGACCAAAAAGATGACCATGGAATGGAAGCAGCTTCCCTCGAAGAAAGCTAAGATTCAGGGAAAATCATGCTCTCGGTCATTGAGTTATCTTTATATATCCTGAAAATTTCTTACACCTGAAACTTCTACTAACTCCCAGACTGCACACTCCCTGATTAGATGGTCGTTTCTACTCCAAAGCCACATACACTGGTGTTCAAAATAAGAGAATTTTCGGATTTGGTCGATTATTTCTAGAACTACAGGATAGAAATTTTGTATGCACATAGGGTTAATATTATGCAAAAAAAGTAACCATTCGAACATGCATATGTATTATAACCATTGCATGTTAAAATACACATGCATGATCGTGCGTAACACACATCGAAATCGGAAGATATGAAACAGAAGTTTCAAAATAGAACGGAAAAATTGGTTGACAGGGAGTATGGTATTCTCTTAATCCTTGTTATTAAAGAAATTTATCCCTTCTCTCCTCGTTCCGTCGAGATGCGGCAGACGGTTGAAAGACGGGCTTTACAGTCATAGAGATGTGACGTCATTTTCTCTTCACTTTCCTATGAAAGCGAAACAAAAACTGAATTAACTTCCGAACTTCCCACTCCCCCCTCCACCAGCGTTGTTGCACTGCAGTCAATGTGGACTGCTATCTATTTTTATGTAACTTCAACAAATTATTCTCTGTTCAACTTATTATGATGAGTAGATAATAGAGCTATCTCTAAGGTTCCCCGTAAATGTATAACCGTTATCGTTACCAGGGAGTATGGTCTCCTCTTACAGATATTCAGGCCACGCAACATGATTTTGTTCTAGAAATAAGGAAACGCGAGTTCCTTTGGTAATTTATCCCACTCATTCAGAAACTCTGAGAACTGTCAAGCTTTTGACAGTTCTCAGAAGGGGATAGAGAGTTGCAATTGCTCTCTCCAAAGAGACCCAGGCATGCTCTATCGAGTTGAAGTCTGAAGATCGGGTTGGTCAATCCATCTGGAGAATATTCTTCTTTTTCAGAAATTCGTCGACCAGAGGAACTTTATGTGGCCTTGAGTTGTCATCCATTAAAAGAAACAAGGTCAACTGCACCCCATAAAAGGCGAACATAGGGCTCCAAGACCTTATTCCTATATCTCACAGCAGTCACAAAACTTCTTTTAAAGGCATGGAGGGGTGTGCAGCCATCCAACGTGATGCCTGCCTAGACCATCAAGCTTCCGTTGCCTTAATGGATGATTTCTCCGATATTGGAGGACAGGTGACAAGCTTCGGTTCTCTTGGTAGGAAAGTACGCCGAGAACTACTGGTTAGAATGAAAGGAGACTCATCAGGAAATGAACGGTCACCCATTGATCCATGTTCCAATCTGTATGATATCTGCACCATTTTAAACGGTCTCTCCTGTTCGCAGAACTGAGAGGAATACGAACAACAGATCTTTATAAAAACAACCCTCACTCATAAAGCCTTCTGGAAACAGTCACCCTTGAAACTTCGAGTTCCTGTGGCCGCATACACACAACTCAAGTGAAAAAGGAGAAACTGCAGCATCCTCGTTACGCCTCGCTATAATGGAGAAAGGGCGATTTTCACTAGCCGTCATATCTCTTGGGCGCGACCTTGCCATTCTTTGACGGATAGGATGTCCCGAAACTGTTTCCGTAAGCTAAACATGACACTGGCGTTACACTGGGCATTAAACTGAATTTCCTTCAAATCTGGAACTGAGACTACCCTGTTTCTAGCCTCTACCACACCATTTCATCATCTAAACATTGGTGGTAACTCATTTTTACTCATTACTGTTTGAATTTTAACCGATTGATCAAGTAAACACCAAGAAATTCGATGAACTGTGCTTGCTGTAACGTCGTCAGTCATTAGAAATCAAGAAAATTTGTCACAGCCATATTTTTAATATTTTAAATAGTATTTAATAGATTCAAAAATATTCATTAAATAGGCCAAGGCCGGGCGAACAGTCTTTATCACTCGAGGTCAGTCCCTAGCTTTTCCGGGCTCCAGTTTACTCCATGGCTCTATCTCTCCAAGTTTCTCTCCGTCCAAGTCGCTTCAGGTTTCCTCTTCTCGTCCCTCCGTCTCTCCTCTTTAAGTCTTTCAAAATTCACCCCTTTTAAACACCAGGGGCGGGTCCACCACACGCCCCTCGTTTTCCTCATTGGCAGGTCAAAAAAGAAAAGGGTCTGCCCTCGTCTTCCTCATTGGCAGGTCAAAGAAAAGGTCTGTCCTCGTCCCCGGGCCACCTTCGTCTCTCATTTTCGCGGCAAACACAAACACACTCCCCGTCCGTCTGGAATCCAAGGGCGCCATAACTCATCCATTCATCTCACACCTGGGCTTCACGGCCCCACTCTCAATGCATCGACTTCTATTCAAAACTTTCATAAAGGAATGCCTATTGACAACGGCATTCCTTAGCCATTGTAGATTCCAGACCAGATGTCTGCGCTTGTCCGAGGCCAGTCAACAAACAATGACCCCATGGCCACCTGCACCTGTCATCCAACATCTGTTTGGTGATGGATGGATAGGGTGATTTCAGATGAATTGGCAGGGTGGGGTTCGCATCAATCGAAGACGTTACATTGCTAACGAAATGTGGATTTTGGCACGGGTGCTTATAAATCCTGTCTCTCAACTAGCTCTGCTCCTATGCACGTCTACGCTTTTGTATTTGACAAACAAGATATGCATCTTTATTTTGAAGCAGTATTTTTAAATTTCATTCAAATCTGTTCGTAAAATTTGACAAAATATAGAAATACTTTGAACACTAGTGTATATACCAGCTGTTTTTCGGCTCACACACACTGAAGGGAAAGCGGTGTGTAATGTCCTAGCGTTATCAATAATGAATGTTGAATGATCTTTTCTATGATTTATTGTATCACAATCACACAACATAAAAGTACCTACAATTTATGCATATTTTAAGTAAATCAACAGCTTCCGAGTTTGATGACACTTATAGAGAAATAAAGCCAAATATTAATCCGTGTGGCATCCAACCCATCTGCCTTCGGCAGATGCATAAACTTTCACTTAAAACTCGCTCGTAGAACACAAATCCGCACTACGCTCACTGGTGGAGCGAAAACAACCTCTCTCTCATCGAGAGGAGTGAGCGAGTGAATATTAACGTCGCACTGTTCGCTACAGAGCTTTAGTGACGGACCACGTAACTTGAACCATGGTCAGGGGCGTGGGAGACTTGGCTGGCACCCTCCTCCTAACTACCACACCACACCAATGGAAGGACGCTTACTCGACAGATTTAACGTGCATCGCGCCCTACACGGCGGATCTTTAGTGGTACTAGGCTCGAACTCGTGACAAGCCAGCCACGATCCGATACCTAGACCACACGGTTACCGCGGCCACCTCATTGAGAGGAAATCACTAACTCCAAATCTCCACACTACGCTTGCTGGCGGAGCACAAAACGACCTCTCTCGTCGAGAGGTAATCACTAAATGCAGGGGGTGTCCAGGGTTGAAAGTTCACCATTCTTGTATCATGCTCCTTTTGATTTTGTAGATTTTCGGGAACAAAAAATAGTAAAAAACTAATTATTGAATAAATAATAGTCATTAATTAATAACATTAAACATTAATAACAAATAATTAAATTTTACGTACTCTAGAGTTACTTAGAACTATAATAAATCGGAAAAAAAAATCAAGGACTTTGGGGGGGGAGGTCCGGACCCCTAGAACCCCCCTTGTGTGTGCCTCTGACTGAATGTCCTTTGGCGTGGCACTCGCGCAGGCGCAGTACCTCGGATCAATCCGAGGTGTCACCTAGAGTTTCAGAATGGGTCTAGAGTTCGTTACAGCAGGTGGTGTGCTGGATCTCCCGGCAGGTGATTCTGCTGCCCATGCAACAAAAAATCCAAGCTGACTGCTCATTAGCTCCTGTAATAGGGCTATATATAGTCAGCGTACAATTTAATAAAATGAAAATAGATTTTTCACAAAATAACAACGTAAGCACTACGGCTCCAGCAAATTAGTTTAATATTTCTTTAAAAAAATTTAATCAAAGCGCAATCCATTTTTAAATTATAATTTTAATTTCTTAAAGTATAATGGCACACTACCTATTTTTCACCAACCACCATTTTTGTTTTTCTGATTGAAGATGGGTTGAAGATTC
>BMAV01003617.1:0-47440 GCA_019973955.1 Trichonephila inaurata madagascariensis
TTTTATTATCATAGAAAAAATTCTTAAATAACCATCCAAGACTACAACCTACTGCCAAATGAAAGACATTTGCCTACAATATCAGCTTCTCCACCTGTTGTTTCCCAACGATCGACATATTTCCCAAAAAAATCATTTTAACGCTGAAAGGAATTCATCTTAGTCGTTGTTCATTTCAGCGAAGATATCATAATCACCCGAACTCATATCAGTGAGTATGGTGGATGTTTAAACCTTTAAGCCTCAACATTCAGAATATTCGTGAATCCCTTCGTAGCATGATTCAGTGCATTGTTATGAAGGATATTTCGATTTGAAGGCAATAAATAGTGTCGCTTTCCTCCAATTAATGGATGCAGAGAACGTTTTAGGAATTCACTGTAGTAGGCAGCGTTAACTGTCTCTCCCAAACGTACATCATGATACAATATTACACCGTCAATGTCATAAGCAACATTGAACATCAACTTCAGATGACACCGTGTTCCGAGGACATCATCTATGGAAGTGGTAAAACAGTATACGTCCTTTCATCAAAATGCTGTTTCATTTGAATTCGAAGGAGAAAACCCACGTTTATTCATTGTGATGATCAGCCTAATGAAACTGACACTTTCTCATCGGCAATGATTAATTAACTGGGCATGTGAATAATGGGGCTTACATTGTAAATAACACATTGTACAGTGTATGAGGCATTCTGTAATTTTGCGATATCCTTGAGTGTTTTATGCAAAGGGAAGCGTTTTTTGTGGCTGCTTATCTTAGAAGTTTATTTTCCAGAAGGCCACCGTCTATCAACTTCCAACAAATCAGTGATGAACTGAAATATTTCGTTGTTAACCTGGAGTTTTCCGGAGCAATGATGATCCTGAGTACCCCCACAAAAATTTTTTCACCCAAAGCCCTTTTTTATGGAAACCCGGCAATTTTCGAAAGCCCCGATAAAATTGTTGTAATATGTCCGCAATTTTGGTTTTTTATCCAAAAATATTCTTACTTGGTAACATATTTCGGGAATTTCACTTTTCCCTTTTTTTTTAGCACCTCAAAATAAATTAAGCAAAATAACCTATACCCTCAACACTGGTATCTTTTTATCATTTCACAGAATGCTAGATTCAACAGGTGCGCATGCTTTAAAATACAAAGTCATTGCCATTGAAAATGAAATAGAAGTAAAAATTATAATTTTACAATAATTTCCAAATAAATTTTTTTATTAAATATGAAACCTTAATTTATTAGATTGTCCGATAAAAGGTTATATATTTTATTTTTAAACAAAATATACTTGAATAATTTATTCCGTTGTTTGAAAAATTGTGTGTATGACATAACAATAAAACATTCAAACTAGCGAGCAAAATATTTAGAAAAATTTAAGCATAAATATACATTTTTTGAAAACAAAATTATTTGTCTCTATTAACATAGATTCTAACTCGAATTTGATGAAATTTTATCAAAATTCATAGGAGAAAAGCACAAAATTTTAATTTCTGAATTCAATTATTTTATTTGTATAGGACAATATGAAGTAGGGAGAAATTAAATCATATAAGCAGAAGATTAGCAGATGGAGGATTTAAATTTCGAAGACAAAAGTTGTATTGCTGAATTTATGTTGCTTTGAAATGTAGAAAAATTATGTTGAAATCAATACAGTTTTCAAAATGCAAAGGCCAATTCGAAACAAATAATATTTGTTTGTCAAGACTCGAAGTAATTAAATAATTTTGTGATCCAGCCTACTGATTAAAATTTTGGTTGGAATTTACTTGATCCGATGCATAATTCAAATTATAAAAGTATACTCAGCTTTAACATGGAACTTTGAGGCATGGACATGCAGGTTTGAACTCCAGGGAAAAACAATTTATTTATTTCTCCAAGACGACTTCATTGTAGATTCACAAACTTCAATTAACTTGCAGATTCTGGCCCAAACAACGTAAAAATTCCAAATGATTTTTAGGCTTAAAAATATCAACTCCAAGCTCTTTTAAAAGTACAATATCATATTATTTTATTCATAATTCATGATTCTTCAAATATAAATCTTTATTTACGTATTCTGATTTCTTCACCAAACAAAGTACGTAAATTATTTAAACGATAAACAAGATCTTCAAAGGTTAAATGAAAGAATGTAATTAGGGAAATGAGCTGTAATTTAAATTCAGTTCTCCCTTTTTAATATACATTAGCTATATTTTTTAAGTATTTCTTGCTTTCAATTTATATTTTTAAAAATATAGCAATTTTATTTTATACTTTTTTTTATCTTACTTTTAATTTACCAGAATTTTAAATACACTTTCAATTTTCTCCGTTTAAACATTTGCATCAGTTTTTTCTGGACAGAACCATTTACTGTAGGGAAGACCTTTTTTTTTTCATAATTCTTTATCGGATTTTGAAAATACTGTGCCAACAAGAACATGAAAAGAAAAATGATAATTATCTATTTATTTATGTATATGCTGTTGACACTTAGTAGCAATAGAATTTTTTCTTGAAGCTATATATCACGGATATCGTATTAAAAACAATGTTTCGAAAATTAATTTATGTATGTTCTCTAACATTTAATTTATATTTAAATCATATTCTAATGATATGATTTAAATATAAATGGGATAGAGAATAAGGATACTTAATATGTTGTCCATATTTTTAAATCACTAAGATAAATGTACCTTAACCTTTTATAGACTATGTATGAATTTCACTATAAAGCTTCCTTTCATTATCTTATGAAGATATCAAGCTTTCCCAGGTCTAAAATTAGCCTCGTTTACTTCTATGTTAATCTTCAGTATGCCGAAATCTCTTCACTTGAATCTCTTGAAAACCGTTTGAAGATTATACAAGAATCTTAGCACCCACAACGACCAATATTAGGCCACGAAAGATTACTTCTAAAAGCACAGTTTATGGTATCATCTCCATAAAAGTGAAATAACCGGTGTCTGCAACTGACCATTACACCACCATTTGCCAATGGCAGGATTCAAAACTTAGCAGATGGGAATAATTGTTAACGACTAGGCATAAGCAGGAGTTTCTAGAAAGACTGTTATGTGCAAACATATTCGGGATAAAGATACCAATGATAGTGTAACGTGTCTATGGCGTTTCTTACATGTATCAGCACTTTACGAGTGTAATTTCTATTTTGACGAGATAATTGCTGTCAATCTGACCTCTTTACGCACAATTCTCATTACGAATTAAATAATTAAATTTTTGTATATTTTTTAACTTTGAAAATATGGTTTATTTTAAACAATAAGGATCTACATAATCTGCTTATGTTACTCCAACGTTTCTCAAACTGTGGGGTGCACCTCCCTAGGAAGCGTGATAAAACTATGTAAGGGGTGCGAGCATATCGAGAAGTCGAAAACAAAGGTTTATTTATCAAAAATAATAATTTACTGAAAGGAAGCAAAAACACAAACTTTATTCTGACATAATAAAATACACACACTGATATAATACACTTTCAAATGCACCAGTTCTGCGCAATGTAATTGATAGTTAATTTAACAATACTAAGTTCAAAATAAGTTAAATGATTTCCGGTAAACCATAGACTTGTCATATATAAAATTTTATTCAAAACTTAATACTTAACTCTATAATTAGAACGGTTTATAATTAAAGTGGTATTGCAGATTTAGCGTCAAAGTATATTATTATTGAATTCAATACATTGTTACTTGTATGAGGGAGGGTGCGAAGAAAAGTATGATTGAAAATTGGATATATTGATAACAAATGTTGAAAGTTTGAGAAATACTTTTTTACTCCAATAAAATTTATACGATAAATATCATTATATTGTCATTTCCAATAAAATAAATATAGTACAGCATGTGCGCATAAGCAATATTTAATCAAATATGTATTCATAATCAGAAGTTAAATATTGAATTTTTTCTTTGCATTTTAAACTTCAGTAAAACAAAAATAATGATATAGTGCTTATGTTTGAAAATGTACTTTATGTATTTCGGTTATAAAAAAAGTAATTGCCTAATGATAAAATATTGTGTAACGCTATAAAATGTAAACGCATTTTCAAATAAGGAAAAATCCAATTATGCTGACGGTGATAGTGATATTTTAAAAGTTTTTAATGTTCTTCTTAGTTCTCCGCTAGAAGTGTCACAAATATACCATGGATAAAAATTTTACTGTAATGAAACACTTATTTTGAATTCAATTTTCTTTAACATTTTTTGAAAATATTCTTCTAAAAGCAGTAATTTAATGCAATTTTCAATCTGCAGCAATCGTACATTACTTTTTTCGGTTATTTCTGTAATGGCATAAGCATAGATTACTACTTTTCTTATTTTATGTTTAAGGTAATTCGATTCAATTTTTACCATACTCTATCAGGTATATTTTTTCTCTCTTTATCTCAATATGTGCTTTATCTCGTTGTTTCTCGTATATAATTCCTGGGTAAATATTTGCCGCCATCTTGCACTTGTTTGCTGTGCAGTGTTCAACTGATTTAACGGATTTAGACAATCACCTTCTTTTTTCAAAATTTTTTTTTAAAAAAAGGATCATTGTTCTATGGATTGTTTGGGGAGCTCTGCATTGCCTCGGTTGATATCTCTATTACACATCGTTTCTTGCTTTCATAAGTGCAAATTTGATCAGCTGAGATTAGCTTAAAGGCTTAGCAATTACAAAAGAAAAGAACGCAGTAAAAATTGCTTTAGTCTAAAAGGGAATATTAAAAACGTACTGCTTAGTCAGATAATGCCCAAATGAAATATAAAGTATAATTTAATTCTCTTTTGAAAGCTAAAGTAATGATAGAAGTATTTCTTTGGATTTAATAACTACTGTTATGTAAAGTTTATTATTTCGAATATGTTTTAATGTATATTGTGGATCCTTAAAAATTCTGTTTCTCAATCTGATTATTTCTTAACTTGATGTATTATTATTATTCAACATAAAATATTTCAATCGATAGAAAAGATCAGTTTAAAAATTGTTTTTAAAATAATAATAATAATAATACATAACGTTATTATATGTTTTTAATATTTCATTTATCTTTATTATTATTTTTTTATCTCAGCCAAAATATTGTTCTTCTAAATGTTTAATGTCTAATGTGTTCGAAACGTTTCTAAATATTTGTTTCCATTTTGAAAGCATTTAATCAAAGCTAACTATCTACTATCCTAAGTAATTAAATAGAAAAAAAATTATATTTAAGGATTTTGGATAAGAAAGTATTGCGTAAATCCATCCAGTATAAGTTTAAACATTGTAATTAAAAAAGTTCATTAAAAATAAATATGGTTTCAATCAAAATTAATGTGCGACAATAAAAATAAAAGAAACTATATATCTCTCTTTCTCTACGTTAAACAATATATCTAAACATTCACGTACATATTTTTGCAGTTATTTGGATTGTAAATTTATGTACACTTTTACATTCATACATTTTCTTAACATATTTTAATAAGTTAGTCGATGTATGTTGGAATTATCTGTTATTTTGTGTGTTATATTTCTCTTATACAGATATTATATTATTACTAGCTGATTACTTTGTGCATTATTTAACTTGTTTACGCTAAAAAGTTGTTCAATTCTGATTTTCATTTTCCCATGAAAAAATTGTTGCAACAGTAAAATTTCTATGTAATGTGTCAATATTTTTCAAATGCAAATTTTAATATTTTTAAAATAAAATATGAAAGCTATATTAACGAGTTTTCATTATTATTGTATAGCCAAATTTTAATTCATATTTTCTAACAATTTTTTGAAAATGTATTAATTAGAGGATTGTTTTAATAATTTGTATAATACTTTCAATTCTATAAAAATATGCTATCTAATTATGTTCAATTTCCTAATTTTTCGTTTGCATTACTTTTATGTAAAAATTGTTCCTACATGTATTTGGTAACAATGATGATTTTAGTTAAGTTAACATTTAGTTTTTAGTTTCATATTTAAACAAGGAATGAGCAATAAGTCGATCGCGATCAATCAGTAAGCCGACAAAAAAATTTTGAAATTCCATCTTTTAAGACCTGAGACCCCATATAAAAAGAAAACATTTTATGGAACCCCGAGGGGCTAACAGAAGAAGGCTTTTCCAAATCGATGGTGACGCATTTCTTAAAGCAAAAAGATTCGATAAAAAGGGCGACACGTGTACCTTCATTGGAACCCAAAATGATGTTTAAACCCATCCGTCGTGATAAAAAAAATCACGCAATAAAAAATTTTTTTTTTTTTTTTTTTGAAATTTTTCCTTATATGCCAACTAAAGGAGAAAATAAATGTTGATAAAATCTCTTCCCACGACAGCACGAGATTAGCTATTGAAATTTCATCCTACATACAGATCTTCCAACAGGATTGGAATTTTGAGTAAATGTCATGCCCCGCGATGGTGCGGGACTCAGCAAAGAACAAATTATGTACATACTTCGGTTTCAAATTCATTAGTTCACATATGCTCTTTGTTCACTGCATTAAAAATATCCATGCTCCACGGTCTAGAAGTCCCTCGTAATTGTTCAAGCTAACTTGTACTTTTTTTAGCTTTTTTTTGAGACATATTTTTTAAAAAAATAGTTACAATCATTTAAAAATTTTCACTTTGTAAAAAAAAGTGTTTAAAAAGAAAAGATAGTTTTAATACAGGATGTCAACACTTACGCCCCAGGGCGGAGCGCAACATCTTAAAAACAACAGAAGTAACTCGTAATGTGGAAAGGTCCTCACACTCCTGATTTAAACAAAAACATATTCTATTATTTATTTACTCAAAATATATCATTGTTGTTCCATAGATATAGACATACCATCTCAGTTACATTCTTAAAGAGAGAAATCTATATATAACTTCTAAATATAAGTGAGGATATTAGGTTAAATAACAATAACCACACGTTGTTAAGCTTTTCAATTTTTTTGGGGAAGTTAAACATCTTTTGCGCTTTAAAGGGGAAAAAATGATGAAAGGAAAACGATGCTTTACACACTGTCATGGATGCACAGACAAACTGTTGTCCCAAAACTTTGGGAATTCGGGGCATCTTTTATCTGGGTTTTCGATCAATTCGCTCCCCACATATATTTGATATCTATGTGCTTGTGTTTTGGATAGGGGAGGGCTTGCACACCAAAATATCAGTCCTCTATGTTATTCCTATAGGGTAGGAAATTTTTTAACAAGCCACTTTTTTGGTGCAAGGAGACTGATGTTTGGGGGATCTCCCAAATAATAACTATTGTTATAAACCATATATGTTGGAACGCATCCCTCGGTGCATTCCCCCTTCTACAGCGTTTTGGTCAATCTCTCGGTATCCGAGTCTCACAGTCCATTCGGACTTAGCTCATTTGATCCTTCTCTATCTGCCCTTCCAGTTATTATATTTTCATGCTCATAGGGCTATTTCTTCCATAGTTTTTGATTGTTTTAAACTTTTTAAATTTGTTTAAATTCACAATATCTTGGCTCCTGTTAGAGTCTGATATTTGAGATTTGACCAGCAGCTTCACTCGTCGAGACCCATCCGGTCATCTACTTCATTCCCATTGTGTGTGCAAAGGAGGCTTAAACTCTAAGATATCATTCTCCCATGTTAATCCTATTGGGACTGGAAAAAATTTCACCCCCTTAAGGAATTGACCTTGGGACTTGATTTTTGGAGGTTCGCCATATTTTTGTATTAGCGCGAGCTTTACTTGGAATTAGCCCCCTCCGGTTCTCTCCCCACAGGGCTTCCCCAGTATAAACTCGAATCCTATACTACCATGGTCGAGCGCACCGACTGGATTCAATTGTTCTCCCTATGAGTATCTTAGATATTTTTTAGGACACAATAGCTCCATTTCTTCACCCATATTTAACATTTGAAAATTATTTGAATGCTTTAAATTTTTTTAAATCCCGCATAGCTTCCAGAATTTTTGAGCTTCGCTAATGAAACTTGGACCATAGGTTCTCCTAGTTAAGCTCTTTCATCATTTATAATTCGTGTGTAGATAGTGTGGTTAGGGGGGCATTATCACTAAAATTATAATCTCCATGATATTCCTACAGGGTTCGAACTTTTGATGACGTCACGAGAAGGATGAAAGTTTGCGATCTCCTACTACTATCTGTATCGTTGGGATGTACGTGACCATTTACGTCACAGTTGCTTCCCCTCCCGGGGGAGTTAGTTTCGTTTTCCTTTCCCGAGCTAGCGCCGTCCCATTTGCAACTACATAATCCGAACCAGTTCGAATGGATTCCTCTTATATTTCCTCACAACCAGGCCGAGGTTCGAGTTGATGGGTGCCCTGTTTCTGTTTTATTTAATTGTTTTAATATTTAAAATTTTTTAAAATGACCATAACTCGGGGCTTTTCAGGCGGATATCTTCATTTCCTCGGGAACGATTCTCCCCACCGAGACATTCAATATGAAGTCTCATGTGTTACATTCTATTCACCTCATCTCCAGATACAATTTGCCAAAAACCTTTCATGTTATGTGTCCTATTGTCCCAGTGCAGGGGTGTTTAAATTTATTTAAATCATGATTATCTCAGGTTTGGCTGGTCCGATTGACTTACGGTTGGTATCGTTCAACTCTGCTCGAGACCGTCTTTCGTCTACAGTCAAGCTCAAGAATTTTAGAAAGATTTTTATCTTGTTACGCCAAAGAAGTATAACTTCTTACGGGCGTGCATGAATACACACTTTTTTTAAAGGAATATGCGACATTAGTCACATTAACCATAAAAATAAATTTAACTTAAATGTTTTCAAAAAGAAAGTCAACTTTATGATCGTCTGCAAGTTTATTTCATACTAAAAATAATGTTTGCTTCACCAAGAAATATTTTAATATTTAGCAATTTTTAATCCATATACAAACAACATTTTTGAAGTTATGAATTTAAAGTCGAATTATTTTAGATAATTTCAGAGAAATCGAATTGGCTACAGAATTAAATACTTATTTCTTAACTATACTATACTTTTACAGCATTTGGTACACACAAATATTATCACTAATTTCATTTAATATTTCACTCTAAGTTGGATAATTTAAATAATTAAATATATTTAAAATATATAACTTTTATTAATGATTATACATAACGGTAATGTGACATTTTAAATTACTGGAGAAATATTTTATTACTTATATTTGATCTTGCAATGAAATTTTAAATCAAATGTTTAATTAATATTGGTGTTTAATTTGACTCATTGAATTTTGCAATATAATTGTACCACATTTATTTAAATCGTGTACAATTACTTAAATTAATTTTAAAATTAAGAAATTAAAAACATTTAAAGTAAAAATGTATTTTAATACATTCTTAATTTTTAACTTAACAATCAACTACATAGTAATTATCATGATATGTATTTCGGTTCTACATCATTCATTACTTTTAAAATACTAATAATGGTCTTATGTGTGTACAAAGAGTAGTTCCATTGCTAAATTATATCGAAAGATTTCAATTAATTTCAGTAGCATTTTTATTGATTCATCGAAAATTATGCTGCAATTAACTATTTTTTTTTTTTTTGAATAAATTTACTTTCTTACAATCTCCCATAAGTTTAATAAATGTCACCTTTCAATAAATTATGTTTTAATTGCAATGCAATTACGAAATTTTAACACCGAGAAAATTGGTTTTGCGATACGATCCGGAATAAATACAAATGCATTAAATGAATTTAAACAGGAAAAAAATATATTAAACGATAATTATGTTTGTTTCTCTACCAGATGTAATCTTTGAAGATCTGGACATTTTTGTCGTATGCCTAATGAGGTACAATTTAGCTTGCATTTACTTTTCATAGAAATTTAACTCTAAAAGTAAATTATTTCCAGTCTTTAATTCGAGTTTCTAATGAAAATTTTAAGTCGAAAATAATTAATTTAAACACTTCTTTTCTAGTTAAGACATTTATAAGTGTATTTAATCATATCTTTCTTTAAGTCTAATGTGTAGTTGTTCAAATTAAACATTTTTTTTTTGGAGTATTTTTTTGTAAAAAATGTTATGGTGTCATTGCAAAGTCTTATAAAATATGTATTATCTCTGCTTTATTTACAAAGTAGATTTAAATAATCAAATTCTCATGTTCTACATATGATTTAATAAATTCATTAATCTGAATGTAAACCTTCAATAAGGAATTTCAATGTAGATTAATTTTTGTACAATAATAAAAATAAGAATATGTGTAATATCTGTAAAAATTCATTAACAATAAAAACCTGAAACTCCAAAATTTTCAAATAATTATTCAAAAAACTTGAAATTAAGGTAAATTAGATTTATCATATTTTCGAAGATAATACTACAGATATTATTAGAAAATATTTCCATTCATTATTTGAAAAGTTTTAAAGCGTTAATTCTGAGTTAAATTTTTTTTTTTGTACTCGGTTGTATTTTTAATGTAAGTAGTGTAATGCTAAACATATATATTTTTCCACAAAATCTTTTAGTTATCCAAATTAATATAAATTAATGTTAAGTTTAATGATATTAATTATAAAATTACAGAACATTTCATCAAAATAAATAAAACAAGTACATATAAACATCAAACGATTCGAAAAAATACAAATTTAAATTTGCTGTCCATGGATTTATTTATCAGTTATTTTCAGATTTTAATTATTTATATTAGTTTATGTCAGTAGAAACACAATTGAAGTTTAAAAAGCGCCGAAGCTTCTGAAAATTGCAACACAAAGAAAAGTGGGGTTACAATATGAAAATGATAAGAATTTCAGAATAACTGCGCATGTGTGGACTGGGCAGCACTCTCTCAAAAACTGATGGGTATGTGTAGATAGAAAGCTGTAGGGAGATCTCTATGTTTATCTGCCAGAAGTTAACATTAGGTATAATATGAAAAAAAGAAACGAGTCTTACCGTAGTCGCATATGATGCGTAACATCTGACATGTTATCATGGTAAATACGCAATATTAACTTTTTCCTGAAAAAAATATGAATTGGGTAAGATTGGAAATAATTTTCTATCGAATAATTATATCATTCAGGAAAATTGTATTTAATTAATAAAAGGAGTAATACAATATTTTATCAAAAATAATTATTCTTGTTCAATTTGGGAAAGAGCGGATACAATAGACTTATGATTAACTAAAATATGACACATATACTTGTGATTTCAAAGTATTTAAAAACCGTTGAAAAACAGCGTCAGTAACAGTACCACTGTTAGCAGTCGAAACATTCTAATTTGTGTTCATTTCGAGATTGAGTTCATCATTTATAAAAGCTATGAGCGGCTCAGAGCTTTTGGCAAACGGAAGTTAAAGTTAAAATCACCACTCAAAATCAGGGGAAGCGAGTGATAATTTTTTTAAAAGAGCAGAATCAACTTCGTTATATGGTAAAAGTACAAAATGAAGTAAATCTTTATTTTTTAACCGTTTGATTCGAAGAAACGTATAGGACCAGCGAAATCACTGTTTGTCCATTTTCAAATAAGCATTCTGCCGCACTTATATCCCTCAATATCATGACTAACGAATTTAGAGTCAAGCGCTCGAGTGCTTGATGGCTACTAGAGTTGGACATCCATGCGAGGGTAGCAAAAAGACACATCCACGCACTCTCATTGGTCAAATCAAGTAGCACACGCTTACGTCACATCCTGTTACACACATCCGTCCCTTTTCACGAAATCACTCCCAATAAATATCCAGCAACCGAGAGAAGAAAGGTGTTACACATCAATAATAACAACTTTAGAATAATTGCGCATATGTGGACTAAGCAGCACTCTTTAAAACTAATCAGTTCGTGTAAATAGACGGCTTTAGGGAGATATATATGTTTATCTGTTAGTAGTTAATATTAGGTGAGTCATAGCTTTGTCTTTTAGATGAAAGAAGGCAACATTTCAATAACTCACGAAGTTTTAACTGAGAAGAATCGCCGACTTTAGTAAAGAAGGATTTCCTTTTCTTGTAACACACGTTCTTGTGGCGCTGAGGTTTTGGGTACCATTTTGTCGAATGTCTATCATAATTGCACGCTATCAGGCATGAATGCAGTGATGACCGGTATAAACAACAGATATTCTCATGGACTGGATTAAAACCTTTTTCAGCGATGGATCCTACCTCAAACCGAGAACCAACAAACAGCGAAGACGTATCTGGATAGATTATACTTCTTGAGAGTTATGACAGAAGTTAATGAGAGCATTTTTCAAATGTGAAGTGTGTAAAATAAACTGAATGCTCAAAAGTGTATGCGATTTAAATCAATTTAAAACTAATGAAAAAAATCTTGTATTTATGTACATTTTTAGATTCCTCAAAATAACATGAATATTTTTGTAGCCCGAAAAATATTTTAAAAAATAAGTGTTATTTTTAAATATATTTATACATAGTCAACACTGTGCTTATCGTATAATTTGACTTAATATTATTACAAACAATTAGTAAAAAATAAGGTTTTTGAGAAAATTGTTGGATTCCAAATCCCTCGCTTTAAATATTTATGAAACATATAAAAAACTTAAAGCAGTAACTTCAAAAAAAGTAATTGTGTACTATCAATATTAGATTAGATTTAACCGATAAACTTTCAGAAATGTTGTGAAGAACGAGATACACTCTTGTTCTTGCCTGGAGATGTGGGAGGAAGGGAAGGAAGACTAGCCATATCAAAACCAATCTATTTATTGAACAACTAATTAGAAACGCAATTAGCAACAAAATTCAAGTAATTTCACAGAGAAGAGATATTCTCAAATTAAGCACAATATGTGGATTAATAACAAGATACCCACAGAGTCCGAAGACTTTAAATACCGACTTGCTTAATTCTAAATAAAATCTACTTTCCAGATTTTCCGATCACTAATTCAACTGTAGTGACCAATCGTCGCTTTAATTCTTACAATTCTCCAAAATCTGAAATAAAAACTTAATAATACCTTATCAGTATAGAAAAATATCTAATATCATCACATTCTCTCTCTTTCTAACTTAAAAACCTAGATTATATATAGCCGACCTAATTTACTTTATCAATGTCTCTTCTTCATAGGGTTGGTTGTGAATAACCTCGAATCGATAGACCAAAAATTCCCCAAGAGGATTATATTAATGAAAGGACACAGATAGATCCATTACAAGGTACACCATGAAAGCAAAGAATAAATTACTGCAAAATTTAAGTAAAGATAAAACGTTTTAAAAGATATAATGTACAAAATAATCATGAGATTATGTTTATATAACTATTAGTATACAGTTCATTTCGATGTCACATGTGATTAATTTTTCTCCCCAATTTTTTTATATTAATGTTCAATTATTACATCTTAAAAATCTTTTAGTTGGTAATAATTACTTCATTTCACTTTTTATTTGACGGTGTTGATCGTAAATAGTTTATTATCTTTTTCGAGGCAACTTACTTTCCTATTTGTGCCAGTTAATTAATACATATCCGTAACATCATTTTAATCGTGATAAATAGCTTTTTTTTTCGCCATTTTTCTCAGGAAAAATAACAAAATGTTGGAAGAATATGTCAAAAGCCGAATATGTTTCTGAATAATTGACGTCTGATTAAAACTGGAATATTAAGCATAAAAACAAGCTTTTTATTCCACTTTAGGTGGACGAAATAAACGTTAGTAAACGTAATTGGCAGAAGAAATATATTTTTCTACGCAATATTTAGATACCCCTTATCTTATTTTTATTTATTTATATTTTATGGATCGTTAAAAGTTTTCTTGTTTTTTTTGGTTTTTTTTATCTGAGAGTTTGTAATGAAAATTAATCTTTTGATTTTGGGAGCTTGGGTTTTACTTAAACTGATTAACGAGGTTGGAAAGTTTTGCCGTAGAAGGTACTAATATGCGGTTAACTACCTTTGAAAATTTCAATATTGAAAGTTTTAAAATAGATTTATTCGGGGGTTTTTTTCCCTGCTTTATTGGAACTTAATTGAAAGAACTTAATTAAAAATTTGAAATTTAAAGAAAGGATTTTAAAGAGTGTAAAATTTTTCTTACATACACTGCTTTTCTATGCTTTTTGAATTTCTACACAATTTTTGTATGTATATAATGTACTTTAGTGATACTTATAAATTTATTAGCATTTTTGTTATTCCACGTTTTTGGTTCAAAATGAATCTGAACATTATGCGTAGACCAATTTATTTTTTCATCTTTTGAATTTAATATGAAATAAACAGATTTTTTTTATGAACATCCTGGTAACAGCTAACATAAAGAAAAAGAAAAAAACATATTTTACATATGTAGCAGAATAATGATTTCAAATATTTATTGAGACAAGCTTTTTGATTTTAATACATAGAAATATTGAAATCTGTAATTATTGCTATTTTTCTAATTCGCATAAATGTGACTAAACCCAAGTATTAAGTAACATGATTAAAATAAAAAAGCTTAAATTGCATCCTTATATATTATTTTATTATACTTTTATAATTCGTAAGAACATATAATAACATTTAATAACATATCTCCTTAAGAGTAATGTTGGATATAATTCAGAAGTATTATATAAAATCATAGTACTTCTAAAATTTACAATTAATATGCAAATGATTTGAAACTAGTGTGAGATGAACTATTTAAGTGTTAATTTTTTTTTCTTTTATTAATTTCGTAAAAAAACTGTGAACCAAATAATTTATTAAAGAATTCAATAAAATAAACTAATAATGGAAAAAGTCCTTGAAAAAAGTTATTAATTAAAATAAGACGCAATACAAATGTCTTCCTTATTATTAAACTTGCATGATCTTTTATTCAGATTTGTTTAATATTCTATTAATTAAGGCCTGGATATTCTGAAAAAGCATATTAAAAAATATGTTTTAACGGCTTTCAAGTTCAAATTCTATTCTCACTATATCTTCATTCATTAATTTATGTGTCCTCAGTTCTCAGTATTACGAGTAATTTTAGAAAGTAATTTTGAATCTTAAAATTATTCTTCTGGCATATATTATATGTAACGTAGCAAATATCAAGAACTATAAATAAGTTTAAAAATGAGGTACCGTAAATGTATTTTACAATATATTGCGCATTGTTTTAATATGGGGCTGTGGAGTAATTGTACATCTTTTTTCACAGGATTGAATACATTTTCTTGGAAAAGTTATCGCACACATTATAGGTTTATAAATTGACCATATGAAAATTCTTCATAATTTTGTAAATATTAAACAACATCTCAGTGTTGGTTAAATTATAATACGTATTCAGTCAAAATATAAAATTTGTGAAATATGTATACATTCGACAGATTAAAATATAAAACAATGAGATGAGATGCATTGTTTTTAGTTAATTTTAAATTAACGTTGATATAAAAAGAATAATCGATTGGAAGTTAGAAATCAAGTGGCAAAACACCTTCGGTTTTTGTGGAAGAGGGCGTTAAAATCAACCAAAAAGTGTACCGGAGGGAGATTATTGAAGCTGTTTTACTTCCGTGGGAACCAAAATAATTTCGGAAATGCAAATTGGACGCTTCAACAAGACTCTGCACAAGTTTACAAAGACAAAAGACACATATAGTGGTGCAAGGTGAATTTTCCAGATGTAGTATCATCTGAAGAATGACCACCTACTGGCCGGCTCTGAATTTCATTGATTACAGAGTATGATCCATTTCAGAGTCCAGGACCTGCACTAAACCGCATAAAACTTTGGACTCTCTAAAGCAATTGATTCTGCGGGAATGCGGTACATAAAAGGCACAAGACTTGATGTCCATTGTTAAAAATTTCTGCAAGCGTTTGCGCCTCTGTAAAGCTGCAAACAGTGGACACATTGAAACCAATAAATCTTCTTTATTAGTACGAGCATACTCTTATTATTATTTGTTAATTTCTTAATTTTTTATAAAGTTATAAAAATAACTGTTTGCTCGTATTTTTTCTGCCGCACCCTCTACAAGATTATTTCTTTTGATACTTTCAAATCTCTCTATTTCTATATATACATATATCTTAAATCTCTTACCGTGTTCATCCTGCAAAACCACTCAAGACTCAGTTTCTGTGAGTATAATTGGTACAGATGATAATAAATCTTATAAATACATTGGTCAAAGTATGAACTAATTAAATGGCAGATAATATATACAATCAATTACGTAGGGGTTTCTTAAAGTAATGTTACAAGTCCATTCAGAGTAAACATTTATTCCGGAAATAAAAATATTTATATATATACAACTTAGGAAGGCACATGCATATATTAATTCTCTGCATACTTACTATACTTATCCAGGCAACGGTGCACCAAACCATCAGACCAGAATTATAAATATCAGTGTCAAGTTTTTCCAACCCCGTCAAGACGGCTTACTGAGCCTCAGCTTCGGTTCTGAAATTCTGACTTACCAAGTGTTTCTTTAAAGATCAGACGATGTAGAAATAAATTAGTGTGAGGCCGGGACTGCATGGAGGGTGGTTCAATACCTCCCACCGAAAACGCTCTTTCTTCATCAGATATATCTATTCTGCCTTATTCAAATTTAGTGCAGATTAGTGCTGTTTTCCCGACACATTACACTTGATTACACATTACTTCTACCAACTACCAATAAATTTAAGCTAGATTTTTTTTTCAACTCCCAAACCATTTCCCATTATTTTAATCAAGGATCATGTTTCCATCAACGCAGCCATCCCTTAACTAGGATTTAGTCACATTACTAGAGAAACAGTTTCATCTACCAGCACTGTTTGAATGTTATGATTGTTTTCAATATCTTTAGAGGTTTTTTTTTTTTATTATACGTGTAATTTGCACACTCTTGTTATACTTTTTGAAACGCCCAAGTATCAAAGGGAAAATCATGAATAATCAAAAATAAAGTACATATAATTCTGTAAACATAAAAAAACATTGCGCAAACATTGCTGCTTTACCTCTTCTCCTGTGTTGTTACTAATGCCAAACCTGATCGGCAAAAGCCAGATCAAGACTCACGAAATTCATCATGGCAAAGAGCTAAGTAATGCATGTCGTTTGCCGTAGATTTGAGCACCATACAGGTGACAGAACGATTTAGCTCGGTCTCATCCCAATTTTGAGGGAGAATACCCTAGAGGTAGTAAGTGGGCCCCACTCTCTTTCCCTTCCTCCAACTTCAAGAGGGGACTTGCGGCTCGACGGCTATTTAAAGTACCCCCATGCCACGAAGGCACTACGCATTTATAAACATCCATATCTTCTCCGGTATTTGAACCCAGGCCCAACGGCACAGAAGTCAGTGTCGTTCACCACCATACCGTCTTGTCCTGTAATTTATGATAATTATCTCAAGCAATCTACATTCAATTCACTTTCATTTAACCTGCAAAATTCATATTACCCTTTAAAAGGTGTAAACACATTATGCTGATTATAACTAATTACCCATATCATCCCTCGTTTAGTAATGAGCACGTCTTCCACCATTTTTATTTTATTTCACTACATTATCTGGAGATTCACTATTGCCTTAATGTACTTTTATAAATTCCTAATTAGAGTTTCTCTTGACGATCCTAAAGCATAATTTCATTTACAAATTCACTGGCATTTCTTATGGAATTTTTAGCATCAGGAGACTTTCATTACAGAGAAATACACGATATGTAGAATGTGTTTAAGCAGTAAAGCTCTAGAATAAATTACATCATCTTTAGTTCTGCATATCAGTTGGATCTTTTATAATTATTTGCGTCACTAAAGATGATTATAATACCATAATAAACGTTAGTCCTTGCGGAATTTGTTTATTGAAAATGGTTGACATGGAAAAACAATTGCTTAGATATTTCATTCGCCTTTTAAGTACTAATTGTACTTAAGGAGATTTGAGAAAATTGTTTTTATTTTATATTAATTTAAATACTGACAAAAATATGATAGCAGTAAATAAAAACTCCGACATTACCAAATCAAAATCTGTATTATGAATAAAATTAATTTGTATGCGTAAATTTTATTAAAATAAAATTCGCGAGGTAAAATTAAAAAAAAATTCATTTATAAAACCTGCAAAATCTGCTGTAAAAGAATAATTAAATACTTAATATTTATTTCACTCACTGACAGTTAAGAGCTATCTCGTGCTAAGTGTATGTACTAAAACTTCCAGCTACGAGATATGTCGTACTGCAGTGCTTCTCAAACTTTCAATATTCGCGCGCGTTCCAATATTTACTCACAATTTTCTTCGTCTCTTCCTTCGTACAATAACAATGGACTGAATTCAATAATATTATGCTTTGAGGCTAAAGCTACTATGCGACTTTAACCTCTTAAATGAAACGGGCGTAAATAATCGTGTCACTCAGCAAAAGCTTTAAGTTTCTGGGGGTATATATACGTCTCTTTCCGTAGGATCTTTTTTGTTCAATGTTATCCATAAAATTAATCCAAAATGCTTTAAAATGCTATAAAAAAACCTTTATAGAGTTTGTTTCAGTGGATTTGTGCTTATTTTTCCTTTCTCCTCCCCCGTTCCCCAAAACATCACATACGCAAGTCTAATTGGAAAACGGTGGCATTGGGGACCAAATCACGTAACTTTAAATCAGCAGTTAAGAAATAAAATATAAACCGTATAAATTATCAAGATACGTGTTAATACAAGCCCATAGGGTCACTGGTAATTATTAAATTTGCTCTTAATATGGTTAAGTTAACTATAAAATATAATGTATAGTACTGATACATTTATAAGTGTATTATATCTGTGTAAATGTGCATTATATTTTTTATTATGTCAGAATGTATTTTGTTTGTTTACTTTCAGTAGATTAATACATTTTTTAAATAATTTTTGGTTTCGACTTTTCAATGTGATCGCGCCACCCTCGTAGTATTATCACTCATTCCTAGGGGGCGCCACAAAGTTTGAGAAACGCTGTTGTAGTGTGTGCTGTATTTTTAAATTTATTACAAATTGCCATTTAAATTATGAATTATCAGAAAGGATAAATGAAATATTTATAATCTTGTATATAGTTAGCTCATTCCGAAATGAAAAGAAAATACTTGGTATATGAAAGTTTATAATAAAAAAACAAACAACATATGACTATTTAAGTATTATATCAGTAACTTATAATAATTATATTTTGAAAATTTTTAATTTTTTCTTTAAAATAAAAGCTTAGCACCCAGGAAAAGACATTTAAAATTTGCCTAGCAGTAAATAACTTGAATTGTGTTAAATGTAAGCAGTCAACTTCATTTTCATACGGAATTCATCAAAAACGGTGGAAAAGTAAAGAAACATGTGTTCACATAAGGTAAATTCATAAAATTTAAATAATTAATAATTTGTTAATAAATTAATTAATAAAACATACACATTTGAGGAATTTTTTGATAAAAATAGTAAAAATTACTACAGTTCTGAAAAAAATTACTCTAATTTTGATTCTATTTCCAAGCAAATAATAAGAAATTTAAAACGATATAGCATAGAATTCCACTTGAAAATACCGCTATTTTGATTTAATTAAAATAGTAAAGTATTTGGCCAATAATATTAGCTTTACATTATGAGCACATTTTAAACAATGCGCCGTAAAATTACTTTACTTGTTTTTGATTAACGAACACACACTAAAGAATAGTACTATTAAATCCTTCTTCATCTTGTTACGAAATATTCAAGCTAAAACTATTCTCTAAACTTTTGATTTATGATGGAAGCATTGAAAGCTCTCTCCTCCTAAATCAAGTGAAAATGCGATGGAATCTATATGTGTCTAGTTTCCATTAGGAATTTTTCTGTGTGTTATCCATTTTTCCTGCATTGTTTTCCAAGACATATATTTTCTTAGTTTTTATTTTACTATTTTTTGTTCACAAAAAAATGACGCAAGTTAAACCAAACATTTTATATACATTTTTCTAACTAACTTATTCTATTTTTATCTGCTGAAATATCTGTTTATATATATTTAAAATTATTAACTTTAAATGAAATTAAAATTACAAAAATTTTAAAAAGTTAAATTTTGGGAAAAATTGATGATGTTAGTATATATTATATATATATATGCCGGGCCCCCCAGGCCTGCTGGTAAAATGGGGGAAAAGCATCATTCTAAAATAACTTCTTTATTTTGCTTCAGTCACATAAAATCCAACATGACGGCCCTTTGGTGAGCAACCGAGTAGAACAATAACAACTAATTTGGCGAGGAGTCACCAGCTAAGCCTTTTTGAATATTCGTTCTCCTTCATGTCAGCGATCACTCCAACTTTAAATAGGTTTTTTTCCCCTAAATCCTTCCCGATGGAAAAAGGGGTTTGCTCTATTTTTTATTTATAACTTACTTAATTTTGAAGCTAAACTTTTCAAATCTGACATATATATATATATGTATATATATACACATATATATACGAGTATATATGCAATAATTACCTCTAGTATCATTTTAATTCACTATTTTTAAATAATGTTCTTTAAATAACTTTAAATTCTTTGGTTCAAAACTAACGTATTTAATCTTACACGTAATCGAATAGTAATATTGCATCAGAAATCCCCTTCTCGCCCGTTCTAACCAATCATATCTCCTGTTACAAAAAAGTCACGCGATCTTCACAGCCGGTTAAAAAGTCAAAGTCTTTTTGTGCTCAACCTCTTTGTGCTTTGTGCTCTTCCCTTGAAATGCCACTGATGCTTGTTGCTATATGTCTAGTGTCGTCCATTCCATGTTTAATATTTAAGATGTGAATGTTTGTGTTTCTCACTATTTAATAAACAAGATTTCCTGTCACAGAGGACTGTTTCATCAATCTCATCAATACGGAACATCCACCATCATAAATAACCATCGACAAATCTATATACAAGTAAAAATAACAGAAATAGGTCTCGAACACTCAACACACATACACACACACACACACACACACACACACACACCCCACACACACACACACACACACACACACCCCACACACACACACACACACCCCACACACAAAAACCAACAAAAACCACAAATTAAAAAAATAAAAAATTATATGTATATAATTAAAATATATATATGTATATATATATATAAAATTATATGTATTATTTTAATTTTAAAAACCCAATAATTATGTATAATATTTTTTTTAATATATTAACAAATTATTATATATATTATATAAAATATACACATGTGAAGAAGAATATATATAAAATATTATAAATTTTTTAACCTTTTATATTTTTTTATATATATATATACACACTTATATATATTCCCTTTTTTTTTAAAATTAAAATAAAAATTATATATATAAAATTAATATATATATAATATATATATATAAAATATATATATATATATATATATATATATATATATATATATAAAACCTGTATTTACCCACTATGAATCAAATCGAAGAAATGAACCACCCTTGCCTTTGATTAAGATACATAGATAATTTATGCTATAGGTCACGGCATTGAATTTAAACCTAGCATTAATTTTTTTTCCCGGGAAAACCTAAAAAAATTTAAAACAGACAAATTTTTTTAAATCGAGCAAAGTTTAATTTTTTTGAGTTAGATTTAAAAAATTATTCACAACAAATTATACAGCAATATCTATGATAAAAAGGGGAAACATTTGGGTTTGTCTTTAAAAATATTTGAACTTCAATAGCTGCTTACATATATCCAAAAAATTTAGAAATGTAATTTTAAATTTTTTTATGGGAAAAAATAATTTAACTACACACAATATTGATAAATTTAATAACATCCCGAAATTTTTTATTTTTTTGCATACAGAATGGTTTTTCCCCTCAACTTCTTGAGAAAATACATAGATCAAAAAAATTTTTAAACTCATAAATGCACAAATCCCAAAAACACAACTTGGGGCCACAAATTAGCTTGGTTTGTAAGGGGCAGCTGTGAAGGAAAAAGCATTCCCACCCCAGTATACATTATAAAAAACACACATAGACCCAAAATTTAAAGACTACACTTTAAAATTATTTATGACCAATCAAAAGTTTATGACCAATCAAAAACAACTTTTTTTTCATGCAATCTGATTTGCATCTAATAATCCCAAAAAGTTAAACTCTGGGGTGAATTATGAATCTTTTGGATTGACATGGGATTAATTGGGTTTTTGTGAAAAAAAGTATACAGGGGGTAATTGTTGTTTTAAAATGAGAGAAAAATCGTTCAAAAAGTGTGAATTAAATTATTGGTAGGATCTTTTGGGAGTTTTTAATGATTTTATTTTTTGGGAACATACTTGGTTTTTTTAAATTTTAACTTTTTGGATTTTAGACATTTTTTTTTTACCAATACAACTATTTTAAAATGAGTGCGTCATCTTTTGGTGTTTTAAAATTCACTTATATTATGCAATTGGTTTTTTTTAGAATTTTTAAATTTTTTTAATATAATATTTTCCAAAACGATGGCAAAAAGGTTTTTAATTTTTAAATTTTAAATTTTTTTAAAAATTTTTTAGAATTGGATATGTTTTTGGTTTAAATTACCCAAGGTTTTCAATAGGGGGAAAGGGGGGCGCCATCAAACTAGGGTTTTGCCCCCTTTTCAGTCCCCAAGTCAGGGGGTTGCTTTTTGGATATTTTATAATTTTTTTTTTGTTTTTAAAACGTTGGAATTTAAACTTTATATTCGCCATTGATATTTTTTAAATGGGATTTTTATGTTATAAGGTTCATATGGTTTTTGATTTTTTGATTGGAAATTTTGGGTTTGGGTTAATTTTATATATATATATATATATATATATATATATATATATATATATGATTGTATATTTCTAATCCAATTCGTAATGGATAATTATTATAAATTAATTATTAATAAAAAAAGGTGGTACACTTCAAATTAAACCTGAGATAAAATTTATTCACTCTGAGGATAGCTTGAATCTTTATTTTATAAAATATGTTTATTTATTGAGTTAAATAATATTTGATGTTTTTACTCTTAACAATTAAACAAATAATGATAACTTGAAAAAAATGTTCAATTTTTTTTCTCTGGTATTTCTGTTTACTATATTCACTCTTTCCCTTCAGGATTTTCCTAATAAAAACAATGTTCGCTTACTTTCCTTTCGTAAATTTATTAAATTGTTCTTTTCGAATTGTAGTCTTCACTCATGTTGATAAAATAATGATATAGTAAACATTTCTGAGATACAACGTATCTCAGTACAATTTCACAGATACAAATTGTACTCTGACTTACACTGTTTAATAATTTCATTATTTCAATACGCTTTTATAAGGTGAAAACGCTGTTTATGTTTAAAACTATAAGTGATCTCACTATGCAAAATCTCCAATTTGCGTAATTATTTATGAGCACTGCTTCAAATTGTAACTCAATTGTAATTGTAATTGTTTACTAATGCTAAGTAACTTCTGCGACTGAAAGGATTTTATATGTATTACTTAACAAGTAATTCCCGTTGTTCAATTACGCTTATCAAGAGAGGAGGAATTATATCAATGATGAAAAATGGATAGTCAGTTCAGCGATTAACTCTCTATCTAAGCCGTTCTGACTTTAGTGTGAGGTGGTGTTGGGACCGGTAGACAAGAGATAGGTCTGTTATATGACGACCAGGCTCAGGCGAGCAGACAGACACACTCTCTCATTGTCCGCCTTCAATATAAATGCAGAACTTTCACTACGAGTTTCAGTTCCAATCCCTACAATCGCAATGAGACTGACTGAAGATCAGCTTTTATCACAGCGCCCATTACGTTGTGATGCACCCGTTCTACTTTCTCAAATTGTTGAGAGAATACACCGACAAACGGAGAAGAGTTCCGCTCCGTTTCCCTAATTCCAGGGTAAAAAAGTTGCTTACATGGGTGGTCAAGAATTCTAACCCCTACACGGCCCCCACGGCTTCCCTAGGGCTGAAATGGATGACGGCTTGAGCGGGCTTTCCATTTCCCAGGCACCTCAGAAGACAGCATGTCTGGAGAGGTGAGCCCCATTATGTGCCGTAAAAGATTCCAAGCTCTAAGCAGCCGACAGAGAAAAGACGAAAGCATGGCATCGAGAACGGCACCAGGAGAAACCGGGGTTAAACGGGGGAGTGGAAAGAATGACCAGGGAGAACCGTGAGAGGTCTCTAAAGAGCGACAAATGAACTTGGCGTAGAATTACCTGGGATTCCTCGAACTAACGAGATGGAAGGTGAAGAGAGAACCGAGAAGCTTCGAGCAAGCGCTGGACGAGGGGACATAGGACAAGCGAGCGAAAACAAACTCGGCGTGGAATTCCCAAGAAGCGATGTTTTCTGAAAACTAAGTCTATTGAACTGTGGACGCTTTTGCAGCTAAATTGTACTGAACTATTTTTCAAGCATTTCACACTTTAACAAATAGTTTTTAAACGAGCTGTATAAAGTCATTACAATTAGTACTGCCATATACACCCATTCATCGCCGCCTCTGTTTGGAGTAGTGGCACATTCGAAGGGATTGAACTTCAACCAAATGGAATCAGGTAGTCTTCAGTGATGGATACAAATCCAATTCAAGCAGTGATGACAATATTGTACTGGTGAGGACACTCCGTGGCCAACGTTTCAATTCTGCCTTCACTGTACAGAGGAAAACCCGATCCACAAGTGTTGTGATGGTATGAAGTGTCATTACATACGCCACAAGGTCACTCTTTAAGACTGATTCACGGCATCATAATTGTCGAAAGGTATATTTGCGATATTCGGCCCAAGTAATTTATAATTTTATTTCATTAGATAAATGCACGAAGTTCCTCATGTCTATCATTTTTAATAATTCTACCATTTCCTGTGTGTAACATCCCGATTACTCCATTAACGGCTCTATTTCTACTGGAGGTGTTTGTCCTATACCTATACAAGAAACTCGTAAAATAAAATCTATAAATAACATAAAATTAATCATATCCTTACTTTGAAAAGCATGCATGAAGACAGGATATTGTTTCAACATAAAGAATAGCTGCATTGAATTGTGATAAATATTATCCCTTCAAGGTTCATATTAAAAGCAAGATCTTTAATGTTTTCTTCTAATAAAAATTTATTTTCTTTTGTGACATTTCGAGTCAGTATTGATTTTCCTAATCTGTGCAATACAACGTATTTTTTTTTCTTTTCTAAGTGTGGTTAGACTCTGGCCCTCAATCATAGGATAATCTTACTAAATATAATTAATTTTTGTATTCTTAACAAAATATCATAGTTTATTTGAAGCTAAGATTCAATTATAAATTAATGTCGACTGTTTTTTTATTATTATTATAATGATCAATAGATTTCTTCAGGAACAAAATTTTTCAGTGCCTGGACACCTAGTGAAACTATCAAGCAGTTCCACTGAAAATCGATCAATCCCAATCCCCCACTCTTCCCAAAGGCAGATATTAACCCCTTGGGGAAATCCTTTAAATTTTCCAATTACCTCTAATTTCATTGAGATACATAATGTATATAATTAAGCACTTAAATATACTTCTTCTAGTTTCAATTTGTTTTAAAAATAATTTTTGAAGTAATTAAGTGTTTATCTTTTTCTTTATTTGATATTAAATTCATTGGGTAAGTGATGCTATCATGTGCCAATTAAGAGATAAGTTTAAAGCAGGGGTACTAGACTCTTTTTTTCTACTGGGCCTTACACATATGTTAGTTTTCCTGCGGGCCGCCGTATGGGGATAAACTGGGGTGGGAAGGGAAGAAATGCTTTAAGACCCAGATTACATTGAAAATTTAATATTTGAAATATTGATCAATATATTGTAACTCCTGTTTTGCTTTTTTTTAATTATTTTTGTATATATATATATTATTGTTGTCATCTACACTAAATTAGAAGCATATTTAAGAAACACTCCTTCACAATTTCTACACCAGTTAACAATTTGATATAATTTCCATTAATATAACAAATTTCATAGAATATCTTTGTTAACGCTGTGCCATTACCACTGGCAAAACAATTTGCTGCTGTTGCAAAATTATTCAAAATGCCTATTTGTCCCATCTCGAAAGAGATCTTCTAGGAAAAGTATCATTGAATGATTCATGTTAATTGGTACTGTTTAAATGCAGCCCTTATGTGACAAATCAGACAATTATTGATTCATGTTTGTTTTTCAATATGTCCCAATCGTCTTGAAATGATATATTTTCTTCGAATATTTTTCGCTTGCAAGGTACGAAAGATAGTTAAAAATTAGTTCTATCTTTAAACTTGTTGCTACTCTACTGCTGTCTGTTATCGCAAACTGTAACTCTAAAACAGAGAAAAATAATATCAATTCGAATCTTTACGACACTGACAGCTAAGAGCAAAATTGATACATTGTTTTTTTTAGCAAATCATTTCCCACTAAATTTTTAATGCATTGTTTATAGATAATTTAATTTCTCAGAACATTGGGCCCCCCCACATAAAAGGCTTGGAGGACCACATGCGACCCGCGGGCCGTAGGTGGAACATCGCTAGTTTAAATCATATAGCAAGCTTCAACTAAAATATTTTACAAAAAAAAAAACTCACCATTTCTTTTCTGAGGTAACAAAACTTCTCATATAAAACACGGGATATCAATGTTATTTGTTTTTGCTTTTTTATTATTAGTAAAAAAAAAATCTTACAACCAGCTTACAATATTTATTTTTCAAATTCTGTCATTCATTTTAACATTGTAATATGTTGCTTTCGTTTCATGAAATATAAATGAGAAACTTAGTATCTAAATTCCAAAAACTTCCCAGTTGAGATTTAAATGTTGTGTGAAAGATAATATAATTTTTTTTTAATATGAGTTTCGCTTTCAAATATATTTTAATTTCAACAATGTTGTACTCAAAATATTTTAAATATCTGTGATCCAAAAATATTGTGATTTCGGATATTTGCTTTTAAATTTTGAAATAGATATGGCCAACTAATAAATATTTCTGAGCAATATATTTTAAAGATTCATATCAAAAGCTAAGAGAAATAAAGTAAAATATAAATTTTTTAAATAAAATTAAAATGATGAGAAATATTTTTGACCACTTAAAAATGTTTAATCTTCTCTTTCCACATCAAATACGTTTTTTCATCAATTTTTATTTTGTTTGAATAATAGTTTCAATTTAATGTTGATACGTATTTCGTAAATCATTTTTAATCTGACTATTTTGTGTACAGAAACAACCCCCCTTCCTCCAAAAATTGTGAAATAAAAGGCAAAACGAATATTTTTTTTTTTTTCTTAAGAAATTCCATGAAATTTATACATTTTTTCAAAATCTTATTTTTATATTACAGAAGTAAGCGAGTATTTTAATTTAAAATCAAATAGTAACATAAATCAAATTCAAGCAGTAATTTATAAAGGAATGCATTTCATGAACCCCTCACAGATTGATAATTTCTTTTCTTAAAGCTTAAAGTAGGTTGATTGTGAAATATTAAAAATTCGCTACATAAAAATATTATTACAGACTAACGAAATATAATATTTATATTAACAATAATTATTTAATACTAAAATTTATATTGTTTTTTTTCAAAGGAAAATTACTCTATATCTAGTAAATATTATAATCAGCAGACGACTTTCCTGGAATTACAAAATTCTGCATGAGTACTCCGCGCGCGTGCTTTGTATCTGCTACCATTAAAATATTCATAAATCGTATGATAGATCTTGATAAATGTAATATGAACTTGAGATTGCAATTGATAAATGGTAGATTTCCAAAGCTATTTCTATAAACTATGTACAATACATATCCATTTGTAGATTCGAGACTTACATCAGTCACTGTCACTTTCAAGATATCACACAGAGTCTAAATAGATTTATTGTGTAAGACATTACATTTGGAACTTCGATTAATATTTTAACTATGAATAACGAACTTATCAATAAGTAAACTTCTAATTACTTATTGATCTATTTACTTATTGATCTTCTTCTAGATCAAATTTAAAATCTCGAATCCTTCCACAGAATTAGTATATTAAATAACGGTTTGTAGACTTATGTTTCCGTATCAGATACATTATAT
Organism: Trichonephila inaurata madagascariensis; assembly: GCA_019973955.1. NCBI lineage: Eukaryota > Metazoa > Arthropoda > Arachnida > Araneae > Nephilidae > Trichonephila > Trichonephila inaurata. The sequence continues at coordinate 28,178 of BMAV01003617.1, forward strand.
ACATATATTTTACATATATATACTGTTGTACGTTATAAATCAAATTATGCATATTATAAATAAAATATACGTGATTCGTAAGCAAACGTATTTTTTTTCTTAATCAACTTTCAGAGAAATTTTACGAACTTGTTCAATTTAAGTATATATTCTAGGGTTGTGGATATGTGCACTGTCGCATCCCCCTGTTACTTCGCGTGGAGCAATTCCCACTGACGTCACACACCACCAATCGTGCACAACATAAGGCACTACAATGGAAATGACTCAGACGGACGCTAAGAACTAGACGTAGCAGAAAGACGTTCTCCTTGGAATTTAATACATTTTTAAATATTATATTCTTCATTTTGTTTAATAAATCATTATATCATACTAAGGTTGTAGTTATTTTCCAATAATATTTTAAATTAAAAATATAGTCTATGAATGTGATTTTTGTTTAAATATGAGATCTTTTGGTGCCCATTTATTTAAAGTTCATGAAATTATTGGGTTTTACATATAGTTACAATTGAATTTAAGATTAGAAAAATTTAAATTAGAAAAGAAATCAAAGAGCTCATAACCATCACTTTTTACTGATTTAAACATAATGAACTGTGAATATAATAATTTTTAGTAATACAATTAAATAAGACTTTTTATGTTTACAACACATGCAAAAATGTAACTCAATGAGCAATTTAAAGGGTAAAAACTTTTTGAAAATCGATTTTGAGTTTTCGATATTTCTAAAATTTCCAAATCATTAACTTTCCAATGATATAACATACAAGCCATTATATGAATTAGAAGTATTTTAAAATGACTTTTAAAAAATAATCAGCTGCCACGGGCCACGCCCACTTTGACGGATGAAGTGTAAGTATTGACTTTTTAAATCTGAGAACTTGCAAAGCCTCCACAAAATTTCATTTAATCATACCCAAAAAACTGTAGATTAAATGAAACTTAACTGCATGTTTAACTGTCAGTTTTTGCATTTTGGAGCCAAGATTGTAAAATGTTAGAAAATATTTGCTTTTTCATTTTGAAATTGCCCTGGACGAATTTTTTTTGTTGTGTAATTAGGAACAAATAGTGAAATTTCTCCTTTCGAAATTTTTATACTTCTAAATACTTAATAACTTGTTCGTGATGATTCTGTTGAAAACGTGATTTTTGAAAAAATGATAATTATAAAATTATTTCAATAGCTTAAAAATGATATTAAGTTAGAAATGAGGATGCACTTATTGCAACCAATATAGATACTGAACAGGCAATAGTTGTTAAAATATTACATATGTAATACACCTGCATTTCATCTAAACAATAATAAAAGACATTTCATACCATTCATTAAATCAATAGAAATTGAGGGGGAACCATGAATCTTATTCTTCATTATCATGCAGAATAAATTATTTGATACATTTTTTTTTTTGATAAGGTAAGATTCTTTTATAAAAACTCCTGTTTTCTAAAATTTATATTTTTAAAAATGTGTAAATTTACTGTATACATGTACTCTATGTTTTTTAAATGCCATTGTGTATACTGAAGTGATATTTTTGAAATATTCTTAAAACATCCAAATAGAAAGCAGATATAACAAAAAATAACAATTTTCAATAAATTCAAAATATTAATGCTCGGTGAACTAACAGTTTGTCTTTGAAAAAACTAATTAATGTATTTAAAAAAATTCACTTCAGTATAAAAATAAATGTCTAATTGATATACAATAAAAATTTGAGTATTTATGTTTAATAGTTTCTGAGAAAAAGGTATGAGATGACACATCAAATGTGATGCTTGGTGTTTTTGCGAGAAGCTTGTTACATACATAAAAATACATAAATGCCATGTTTAAATACATAAAAACAGTTTTATTTTGGCTGTTTTAGAAATCATTTGTCTAGTTTAGAGTAATTTTTGAAGTTTAAAACTTAGAAAGTGTCTGCAACAACAAAAACTGATGCTAACATTACGAAAGCCAAACGAAAGCTGGCGGTAAGTCGTATAATAAGGTATTTTTATATAAAATCTCAAATTCACACGAACACCATATTGATACATTTTCACATTATATTTATGATGCTTTATGTTAAAATGTGATATCTGTAGAGCATGAAAGCTACTAATTCTTCAAAAATTGATACAGAATTGAGAAAATTGATGTTATACTAGAAATTATTTCATTAAAAAAACCCGAAAAATGATATTCTGGGCAATTTGCGACTTTTTTTGCTTACTGTTTTATGCAAAATAAATTGCAAAGATGCTAATGTTTATAAAATGGGACACAAAGACATGTTGTAATTTATTAATTTTCTGATGAAGTCCCATTTTAGAGTATAAATTCTATTTTCTAAAAAATGATGTTTTTAAAACTGCATGCATATTTTTCTCAGAATATAATATATGTTTGCACATGAAATTTTTCCCTCGTGTTACTGATGAGTAACTATATATATTCATGTAAGTTTTTTGGGGATTTTCCCAAAACATTTGACTGAAATCCGTATATCGTGACAAAAAATGTTTATTTTTTTAAAATTCATAGTGATTTTCTTATGTTACATGTTTTTGAGAAAACTTTTTTTATAAATATTTCAATTCATTGCAAATATTAATGTTTATTTATTGGTCAGACAAGTTTTTAAGCTTTAATATTCAAAGATATTACAATAAATGGTAACTAATTATAACTCAGATACGAAATGGTTTTGTCGTAGCAAGAAGCTTGTTACATGCATAAAAAGACACAAATGTCATGTTTAAAATCATAAAAACAGTTTTATTTTTGAATTTTTTAGAACTCTTTTGTACATTTTAGAGAAAATTTTGAAACTTTCAGAAATTGTGTTTGCATGTGAACATACAAATCTATAATGAAGCCTTTCCAATGTCGTAAAATCACATATTCAAAAATCATTACTTTTACATAGTGATATATATTTACATTATATTTATGATGTTATAAGATGAAATGTGATATTTGTAATACATCGAAGTTAAAATTCTTCACAGATTGTTACATAATTTGTGAAAATTGATGCAAAATGCTAAAAAAAAATCTCGCTGAACAAAAATTGAAAAATACTATATATGTATTTTCTGAACATTTTAAGACTTTTTTGTTTCTTATTTTATGCTTAAAAAATTAAGAAGATATTAATGTTTAATAAAATAGGGCATTCACACATTATCATATCACACATTCATATTAGGGCATTCACACATTCACACTATTTTTGTGATTAAATACCTTTTTACATTAAAAATGCAATTTTCTCAAAATGATTGTTTTCAGACCGCGTGTACCTTTTTTACAGAATCTACTGAAGGAATGTACTTGCAATTTTTATATTGCATATAAATAATATATAACTATATATACTGGAGCTACTTTTTTAGAGATTTACTTAAAATATTTTGTTGAAAAGCAGTTATCGTGAAAAAGAATGACAATTTTCAAAAATTACAAGTGATACTTTTACGATAATTTTTTTTTTTTTTGAAAAAAGTAAACAATATATTTGAAACATTTGACTACTATTTAACTAAAAAAGCCTAATTAATTTACAGACAAAATCTGAAGTTTTATATATTTAACAGTTTCTGAGAAACATGCTCCTAAAATGGCTCAATTTAACATTGTCGGTATAGGGGGTACCGACTATTCTTAACACGACTCTGATTTTACAAGGTGTTTATCTCGTCCACATCGCTATGTCATTCCTTCGTCTTCTGTCTTGAGTACCGTGCTCTTGCCTCATTTCCTGTAATTTTTCGCTTAATGGCTGTATTGGTCCATGGTTTCCACGTTATTCTCGAACCACCGTATCTGCTAGGTTGTGCTCTGTTGCCATTACGCCAGCTCTGGGAATCTAGGGAGAATACTGCAACGTGCCACTTCAATCCTACAAATATATATCTTTAAATTTTTTAACCCAGATTTAAGCGATTTCATCGGGAACGAAAATTTTATTCGCTAATTCGGGGTTATTAGTAATATTGAGGTTCAAAATGTACAATTTTTGGGAATTTATAACAAGCAGCTGCACAAAAAAATCCATAATTAGAAACTATAAACTTTTTATTCAGCGGCTAAAAGTACTATTGGCAAAATATTACCAACCAGTTAATTAGAAATTTTAACCAATTCAAGGCCAAAATATTCCTCTTGCTAAGTCTAACTTCATTTTAAAATTCATATGAAATTATTACTGTAAAAAAATACACCGAAATTTATAGATAATATTAATTTTAAATTCCATAAGTTTCAAATTAAGATCAAACTGGTGTGATCATGGGCCTCAGAACCGGGCAAAACCCAATCTCACATATCGTCGGTCTAATTATCAGAACGCGTAACTCTATTTGTGGTTCTAATTTGATATCGGAGTGCTAAGCGTCAAGCTGTTGTTTATGTTCACCAAGAAGGGTGATAACATTACAATATGGTTACCTTGATATTTGTATCGTGTGGTCAATGTGAATCGTGGCTTGTATTGTTTGGCGTGATTAAGGAATCGCGCCAAACAGCGCTTGGCGCGTAGCACTCGTTTTTCAAATTGGTTTCCTTTCTGGAGTTATGCATTCTGATAACTAGGCCGACGATATGATACCGTGTTCCTTTAAGTGATCACATAAACGGGATTAATGGTCCTGTACGGGGTAAAATACTGACTTACAAAATGTTTGACAATATTTTTTTATTCCTGACTTGAAATAATTTTTTTACAACTTTATACAGAGAAGGAAATACTGCGTCATTTACATCCTGCTGCGTAAGAAGCGTTTTCATATTTTCCAAAAATGTGAAGCATTAGAAAATGTTACAGTTTTGATAGGAGTTTGATTATCAATCTCTGCATCAGAATCACTATTTATTAGCTCTGACTAATGAATCAAAATTTTCTGCAAAACCGTACGTATAATAGCTCGACTCCTGTCAAGACAGAGAGAAAATGGTAAAAACTCTTAAGATATCTTCTGTGCTGTGGAATAGATGAGACAAAGGAATTCACTTTCATATTCAAAACTCACGCGATAGATTTCACTCATGACTGATTTGCACCCTTAAAGTCTAATAATGCATTACACCCTTTCCTGTTGAATTATTGATCCTTACAGGAAACGTTTTTTCGTTCTTGACAGAAAGGACCAATCTTCTTCTAAAAACTAATTAAAAAAAATTGCCGTTAAAATAATTCCTTAACTTCCCCGGTTTTATTAGTTAAAAGGGTTCGGGAAATCAGTACCTTTTTTTTATCTATCAACAATATTGTGTATATATATATATATATATATATATATATATATATATATATATATATATATATATATATATATATATATGTGCATTTTTACAAAATCAATAAAAAGAATCAACAGAATGATTACATTGTTCTTGAATAAATTCATTATAGTTGATTATGTTCACTTAACCATCTCAAAATAAGTACTTTATAGTTTATTATATTAAACCATTTTAAATTTACCTTACTTGTGTGAAATATTCATTATTCTTTTATTCTAAATTGTAACAAAAGATATTTGCTTATAATGTTACCATTGAATCAAATTAATTTGCATTATCTATATCAGTGATTGCCAAAACGTTGATCGCGATCTACAAGTAGCTAGTCGTGCAGACTTTGATTAGGCGTTTTATAGGGTTTGATTGACAAGTACGAGTATTTGATTTTCAAGAAGTGTAGTTGGAACTACTGTAAAATTCGTCTGCACTATTAACACAAAAGATAAGGTCAAAACATACGGGTGCTTTATACGCGGGTATAAAAATGAGAGCTTTAAAAATAAAGAAAAAGTGAGCATAAAAAATTAAGACATTCACGCAGTTCGAAAAACTGTTTATTTAAAAAAAAATGAGGTACCTTAAGAACTTAAGGTATCCGAAAAGGTTCGGAGATAAGTTTTTCAAAAATTGATTTTCTGAATAATTTTATTGTTTTAAAGAACATAAATAGACTTAAAAAGCCATAACTATTAAATAACTAACATGTATCACCCTTTTTTTGAAAAAAAAAAAATTTTTTTAGGAAAAGTTAGCAAAAAAAAAATTTTAAAGTTAAGAAAAACGTGATAAATAAAAATAAATTGCACCTTATGCAATTTTAACTTCAATGATATACTTCTTGATCCCTCTGAAGTGTCACAAACCACAGGATAAAAAAAAATAGTTTAAGAAATAAATATTTTATTAGCATTTAAATTTGATGGTCATGATTTTTCGTCAAAACTACTGCATGTTCTAAGCTAAAAATGGCTGTAAAATGTGATTAAATGTAGCTGTTTTAAAACCTGCGGTATGTTACACTCTGAGGGGCCCATAGCATATATGCTATAAATTTCCTTGCATTTGATTGGATTATTTAGAAGATATCCCGTTTTTCGTGCACACATTATCATGAAAAATTAATTCTTCAAAAAACGAATAAAAAAATATTTGTATTAGTTAGGTAAAGTAAATGTTATGAAAAGAACTTAAGAAACTCTCCAGTGTTATGTATTAGTTCTTCTTCCTCAATAATTAATTTCTTTTTTCCCTAATGACCCAAACAACACCAAACATTAAACACCTAAAAAGCACTTTTCCAATCTAGTCGGATACCTTAAAGAGTTGTTGCTCTCGAAGTATATTTTTTTAACAGCCTGGGATGTATATAATAACTCGAATAAATTACTTCAAAATATAAAGGCAACACACATGTACATTTTAAGCTCCTTCGAAAAAAAGGGAAGCGCGTTATACGGCGAATATACCTACAAATGAAAACATAGATTGAAAGTATAGGTGCGCGTGGTGCACCGGATTTTACAGTATTTGGTTTTGAAAATGATTAATCTGTAAAATCATTTCTTCAAGTAAATGTATTTGACTTCTTTGTTATTGAAGATGAATACCCAATTTTGGCTCATATTTGTTTCAAGATGAAGCAATGTTCAGCTCTGTACATGTCCGTGAGATTTCTTTAATCTTTATAAAATTTATTTAAAAAAAACACAGAAACAGTATGTTTGAGAGCTATTAGACATTTGTATTCGAATGGCAACCACTGCCAACTGCCTAATAACATTACCCCGACCTTCCTCACGCAAAAATAAACGAACGGATTTTCCCGCGCAGAGTATCTCATATCCAAAGGTGTTTACATTCAGTTTTTACAGAAAATTTGCCCACAAAGGTGAAAAAGAAAGAAACGTAGGGAATATAAAATGTGTCTGTTACACTTTTCCCGCAAAAGTTAAGTGTTTTGGTTCTTTATATCAGGGTATTCATTACGTTGTTTATACACTCCTTTAATCTTCGTCGCGAGTAAGAGTGCGACGTTTTCACTGGATGTTAATTGCTTTTTTTTAAATTCGTAGAATAATTGCTCCCTGGTTTTTGAATTCTTCTGTAAATCGAAATTGAAAACATTCTGGAATTAGTGTCAGGTTCGATGTTTAATAGGTGGTTGGTTTCTGAGTACTTAACGAAATAATTTGCGTATTTACTGTCACAACGTTCATCATTACAAAAAATATTGTCATAGGCTAGAGATTACATTTTTTAGCCATTGAATACATGGTCATTTTATCAAGGACGATAATTGCTCTCTCGGTTAAATTATCTGGATGGACTTCAGTAGAGGAATCAAACTTGCTATTATACTCATCATCATTTGATTCTTCCTTTTCATCAGCGGAAAGAGATTTTCTTTAGCCAAAAAATATTGTTTTATATCTCTATTAAAAGCTGTATCTATTAAATTACTTAAATATCACATTTCTTTATCATAACTACAATAACACATCATAGTAAGAAAAGAGTTAAAGTATGTTCATGCATTTAGAAATGTAACAGTGATTGATTTGCAGGGCATGACATACCTGAAGAGGCGTTATCCAAAAATACATATTTAGAATTCGCCTACAAGCTAAAGCCCTTCAAAGGATATGACCTTAAAGTTAGCTATACGAGAAACTATTCATTTTCCAAAAAAAGGTTTAAAGAGAGTCTTGAAGAAAGTTTTTCGGTGGGTATGACATACCCTACGCGCTGACGTGCTGGGTCTTAAAAACTTGACTAAAAAAGGAGGGAAAAAGAAAGAGTTCCATCCTTCTCATTAAAGTTAATATTTGATAAAAAAAAGAAAAGAAAACATGTAATATTCCGTTTATTATTTAGTACTAACTCAACTTAAATTTCTCTCTTTCTTTCGCACAATTTAATTTCAGTTTCTTTTTGTTAAATGCACTTTACTGAAAATTGATTTCATACTTACTGTAAAAGTAAATTTATAAGCAATAAGCGCATGAAATTTATAAAAAACGGTTATTTTAGATTGTAGTTCGCAGTAGAGTTTCAAAAATGTACGGTAGGTCCAAATTTTCATATGTTTGATGCCGACTGATCTACATCAACATAAATTTACATCTACATGAATAGACATCAGTGATTTTTAAATTGACAAAGCTAAAAACCTTTCAGCAAATTTTCTTAAGGTAACAAATACATGAAAAATTTAATAAACAATGTTGTTACATATTAACACAATAAAATAAATTCACTGATTAACATATGCAAAATGACCGGGGAAAAAATTAAAAATAAAGTTTATAGTCAAAATTTTTTTACAAATACCAAAGGAATTCATTAATTAAGGTATTCAGCCAATTCCGAGTAAACTGGTAAAGTTTAGGTACGAAGCTTTGTTTTATGATTTCAACAATATGAGTAAATTATATTTATACTACATAAAAATAATATTAAGAATCAGTTTCAAGATAATAAATTATATTTTATAAATATCTAAGAATTGAAATTGAAAAGAAAAAAAAATTAAACAGGTCAAGATGTCTTAGACTAATAAAAAACAGGGCAAAGAATATCTGTTTCTTAAAATATTTTCTTTGCCGAAAGCATTGAAAATAATGACTTAGGTTATGACACTAAAGACATAATAGATTGAGCCACAATGAACCTTCTACTGTCATTTGCAGCATACTCATTTTCTACAGTTAGAGACAATAACGAAATAAAAAAAAATGATTATGGCAAAATTCCACGTACATCGCAAGAAAAAATAAACTGTTATACATTGTATTCTTTCTAATTATGGGTATGTCTTATGCATTTTTAATAGTATGCTTGTGCTATTTAATTAAAAAATAACAACTACGTTCGGTGTAATTTATGATTGTGAAATTAGGAACTCATAAATCACCTCTCTAAATTCTTTTTTTCCTTCAACATGTTTAAATAATGTCATGCCATGTGTTATTTAAATCTTCTATTTTTCTGTATTCACTGGACATATGATTGTATTTATAATAGTGTATTTCACTTCGAATTATTAATAACCCAAATATTAAAATTATTTAAATTATGCGAATGTAGTAATTTAAACATGAATATTTATAAAAACATGTTTATGAATACTTAAAAGTTGCTTAATCATATTACTCGAAATAGTTGTTTTATTTTCATTAGAAACTTGTGTATACTTTAGGTTGTGTCGTTAAGTTAGCTTATAGAGTTCTACTGGAATATTATAAGTGTATTTTTTTTTAAAAATTATATTTTTCTTGAAAAGCTTTTGATGAAAAGACTAATTATTGTTGGAATTCTTAGAAAAATCAAGTGATTTATTATTCTTGTGAATATTGTTACGAAGTTTGTGTAAATAGTGTAAATAATTTGTATTAGGGTGTTTACTACATTTATATTAATCTATGTTATATTTATTTCATGTTAAAATTGCACTATTCACAAGCAATGCTAACCCTTACGTTATAATGGCGATTCAATGAGAACTTGGTGAAATTTTGGCGGTAGAGCCCAGTTGGCTACCAAGTTGGCTGCCAATTTGGCGACCATTTTGGCGTCATTGGTAACCATGTTGGCGAGTTCGGAACCCTCTGTTTTCTTCTAGAAAGTAGTAGATCACTCCCTTAACGTACGCTCGATGACACGAGCTGCTATAATTCTGGAAGTTTCTGTCGCGCCAATATATAAAGATGCTCGCTGGTACGGCGATTTGTCTTGATTTTAACCTGTGAAGAGTGAAGATTGTTTTGACTAGCGATTAGCTCAGCTGTGCTTGTGAATAATCTTTTACGTACGCGTATTTTTAAACACCGTGATTGTGTTTGATTCCTGTTGAAGATGTGAAGACCTTCGGAGATTTACTCGGCGAATATTGCTGCTTAATCCTGTATTTAAAGGATTGGACTTTTGTTAACAAATTCGCATCGCTCTTGAAGAACTGTTTATTTTCCTTGTGATTGTTTTGCATAAAATCCTGGAATCCGGATCTACGTAACAATATATATCTTTACGTAGCTCAAGTCATTGCTACCTGTGTTTGGGGGTTAGAAAGAAGTCAGTTGTATTATATGTGTCTAAAAGAAAAAAAAAATCTTCATTACTCTATCCGTTTTGCATAAAGACGGAAAGGTTTCTCTGGAAAAGGATAATAAGTCAGAGGAAATCAATTGTTATTTCCATTTTTCTATAATCGCATATGACGGATAAACTAGCTGCCACTTAAACATGCAAAATAGAACACCAAGACTGCTGGTTAGTTTATTTTATAATAAGATTGATCTAGCTGTAATTACTACTGTTTTTTATGCTTGCTATTGTTTGTTCGCACACATAACACATATTTTTCAAAAGGCGTCTTTTTCAGAAGGAATTCAAAAAGTGTCTAACAAAGAATCATAGAAATCATAGGAAAAAAAAGCCCCAGTAAAAAAAAAAACGTTTACTAAATGCAAAGGAAAACTTGTGTTGTCAAAAACTAAAAAAAAAGAAAGTTTTAAGAAGGTTTAAAAAAAAGAAAAGCGACAGAAATTTTATTTAGCCATTTTTGTCAGAGAAGAATATACTAAGTCTTACTATAAACCCGGTTATTGTTATTAAAAATAAACATTTAAAATAATAACAATTTTTTAAATAGGAAATAATTTTTTTGAGGTTTAAGATTTATATTATTTGTTTATTTACATGTTAAAATGGCACCAAGCAATGCCAACCCCCTTATAAATGGCGATTCAATGAGAACTTGGTGAAATATTGGCGGAAGCCCAAGTTCATATTTTTGGCACCCGTTTGGGGCCAAGGGGTTTGGGACCAGGGGAGTTCAACCCCCCGGAATTTTTTTGGTAGTAGATATTCCACTAGTGTCAGTTCAATGACAAGAGCGTCAATATTTGGGGTTTGCGCGCCTATAAAAGGATGCCGCCGAACGGTGAGGAGTCTGAAAAACCAGCGAGAGTGAGGTTTTGTTTTGACAGCATTAGTTTGGCGCTTGGAATAATCTTTACTTTTCTGATTTTTTAAAAAACATATTGTGGGATTGCTGTTTAAGGTGGGACCGATATTTACCTGTGAATATCACCGCTGAATCCGTTTTAAAAGGGTTGATTTTTTATAAAAATTCGACGTTTTTTAAAAATTTTTTTATTTTTTGGATTGTTTTCAAAATCCCCAACCCCCCGGATCTACGTAACAGTTTGGTCGAAGGGGGGGTTATGCCAAACAAAAGCGATGGATGAGCAACGAAGGCTCAGTTGGTAGGCTAGCCCGAAAACAGCCAAAAAAAGACTGGAAAAAAAAGAGAAAGGCCAAAGAAAACAGGAAGGTCCCCGAAGAATGCAGAAAAAGCCAAAAAGGCTAAGAATGAGTTAAAGGGGAGAAGGGAAAAGGGAAAAAAAAATTAAGAATGAGTTGGAGAATGGGAAAAAATTCCCAAGAAATGAGAAAGTTCAAGAAGAGCTGAGAAATACTTAAAAAAAAAACATAGCATGGAAAAGAAAATAATATTGAAAGTTGGGAAAAGATTGCAGGTTAATGAGAAGATGAGAAGAAAGTAAAGAAATAGAAAGAATTAAAGAGCAAATTAAGAAAGAATTTAAAGAGCAAGTTAGGAAAGAATTAAGGACGGTTAAAAAATTTTGGGCCTTATATCATGAGAATGGAAGATCTTGTGAAGAAATTTCTAGCTGGGGAAAGAGAAAAAAAGCAAGAGGTGCCTGTGGGGTTTTTCCAGAACCGGTTTGTTTTACAGGACCAGTAAAAACGTCAACCCGAGGGAAAACCAAACTGGGAAGTATAAAGCAAATTTTCCTTTATTTCTGAACCCGATGAATGGACTAAGGGGCGAAAGATGTCAGCTGGTTCCTTTGAGGAGACGCGAAAACTGCAAACTCTTCCCACAGGAGGACTAACTGAAATCCCCGTTAAAGCCTGGGTCTTTGGTTTTTTCCCAAAAATACCGGCACGCACATCGAGATGAAAAAAAAGGCTCCCGAAAAAACCGGAGAAAGCTTGGGGAATATGCCTGAAGTAAAAAGACGCCAACTTCTTTCTTTAACACCCCCAAACTGTGGGGAAGAATCTTTGCAAATTTCAATGGGTGGGTTGGATAGGGGAAACCAAAACGGGGAATGGAGATGTAAGATTTAAAACTGCCCTGTTTTATGCCCGAAATTGGGGGGCCCCCAATGAAGCCAGGAGAGACCATATTCCATCCGTGAAGTAGAGGACGGGATGCCCCCTGTGAACCGGAGAAAGGGGAAAAATTGAAAGAAGAAATTCGACTTAATCTCCTTAACCGAGGAGACGTAGATCACGTTTGGGGGGGGTGGTGAACCGGGGGTTCGAAGAACGCCCCCAAACAATAAAAAGATCGCAAAAAAGTTCTGGGGTGGGTGGAGAAGAGCACCAAAGAAATAACTCCCCCTCAAATAAACAAGGAACATCCGCACCATGCAAATGTAGTCGAGTCCAAGGAAGTGTGTAGAAACCGAAAAGGATAAACAGAGGGGAAGGGAGACGCCCCTTCGAGAATACCTTGCTCAGAGAACATTAGATACTGCTCAAGAATCGAAAAGAAATTTGGCGTAATAGATCCAATAGTCCGTCAAGTTACAACGCCATCAACATTGGCATTGGACCCGTGGAGAGATGAGAACGTTCGAAAAGATCAACTGACTGATCCTGAAATAAAACCCATTATAGAATTCAAAGAGTCGTCTGACGAAAAGCCCAGCTGGCAAGACATCGCGCCTTTCCATCCTACAACGAAGCGTTACTGGGCTCTTTGGGACTCTCTCCATCTGAGAAATGGTGTTTTATATCGAAAATGGGAGTCTGACGACGGAAAAACATTCAGGTGGCAATTAATACTCCCAAAGAAAAGTGTTTCAACGGTCCTTAAGAAACTCCATGGCAGTCCAACTGGAGGTCATTTTGGTGTTATGAAGACCTTACAAAAAGTTTGTGAGCGCTTCTACTGTAACAATGTGCGGAGTGACGTGGAAAAGTGTTGTCGCACATGTGATCCCTGTGCTGCACGCAAAGGTCCCAGGAAAGGCTCTAGACTTCAGCTGTATAATGTGGGAGCGTCTTTCGAACGAATAGCTTTTGACATACTAGGCCCACTTCCGAGATCATCAGATGGCAACAGCAACATCTTGGTTGTCATGGACTACTTCACTAAATGGCCTGAAGTCTATCCTATTCCCGACCAAGAGGCCTCGACTGTTGCAGAGGTTCTAGTTCAACACTGGATCTCACTATCCGGAGTCCCTCTACAACTGCACTCCGATCAAGGGAGAAACTTCGATTCAGCAGTTTGCAAGAGACTGTGTGAAATACTCACCATCGACAAAACCAGGACAACAGCTTTGCATCCTCAGTCTGACGGCATGGTAGAGAGGTTCAATCGGACCCCGTTTTGAACAGCCTCTCTCTCCTGGTATCCAGAAATCAACAAGACTGAGACAAGAAGTTGCCCTTTTTCTTGCTTGCCTACAGGAGTGCCGTTCATGAGACCACGGGCTATTCCCCATCCCAGATGCTCTTTGGACGTGATCTTCGTCTACCTGCGGATCTTCTGTTCCGCCGACCACCAGATGCTCCCTTGGCGCCTGAGGAGTATGTCGAGAAACTCCAGACACGGATGGAGGAAATACATTATCTGGCTAGGGAATGAATCGGCCTGGCTTCCGAAAAGATGAAGACCCGATACGACGCAAGAGCAACCGGACACGACTTCCACGATGGCGACAAATTGTGGTTATGGAATCCGAAACGTCGGAAAGGACTCTCTCCGAAGCTGCAGACCAACTGGGAAGGTCCTTACACAGTCCTAAACAAACTGAATGACGTTGCAGTGTGGATACAGAAATCACCACACTCAAAACCGAAGGTAATACATTACAATAGGCTAGCCACTTATCTTGGCCAAGATGAATAAGATACTTAAGTTCAGACCATGGTCATTAATTCTTTTGTAACTAATGCAATTATTTCTATTTTCTTATTCTTTAGTTTTATTTTAATACTGGGATTTATGTTTACATTTCTTCATGTGCTTTGAATTTATTTGTATTGTATATGCTGTGGAATAGATTTGTTACTTTATACGGGATTATTTTGTGAGTAGTTTGCCTGTAAATAGATGCCTCTTACTCAAGGATTGTACTGCCCGGGACGTGCAGTCTTTGAGGAGGGGGCAGTGTTACGAATTTTGTGTAAATAGTGTAAATAATTTGTATTTGAGTGTTTAATGCATTTATATTACTCTATGTTATATTTATTTCATGTTAAAAATGCGCTACTCACAAGCAATGCCGCCCCTTACGTTATAATGGCGATTCAATGAGAACTTGGCGAAATATTGGCGGTAGAGCCAAGTTGGCATCATTTTTGGCGACCAAGTTGGCGGCCAATTTGGCGACTTTGGTGACCATTTTGGCGTCATTGGCGACCATGGCGAGTTCGGAACCCTCTGGAATCTTCTAGAAAGTAGTAGATCTCTCCACTAGTATCACGTTCAATGACACAAGCTGTTATATTTCTGGAAGTTTCTGTCGCGCCTATAAGAAAAAGCTCACCCGAACGGCGAGGAGTCTGGATTAAACCAGCGAGTAGTGAGGATTGTTTTGACTAGCGATTAGTTCGGCTATGCTTGTGAATAATCTTTGCTTACGTGTATTTTTAAACACTGTTATATTGTGTTTGATTGCTGTTGAAGGTGTGAAGACTTTTGGATATTTACTCTGTGAATATCACTGCTGAATCCTGTATTTAAAGGATTGGATTTTTGATAATAAATTTGCATCGCTCTTAAAGAACTGTTAATTTTCTTTGTGATTGTTTTGCATAAAATTCCCGAACCCTCGGATCTACGTAACAATATAATTACAATGTGAAAATAAAAACTCTAACCAAATCGTATGAGTTATTTCACATATTTAATTTAATATTTTCCAAATACATGAAATCAAGAGACAGGTTGAAAAACTAGGTGGTAAAAATTAGAAGAAAACTGGAAATAATATGAAATGAGTAAAAAATTCGTATTATAACAATAACTAATAATATATAAAATTTGCTAAATATAATATACTTCTAAAATCGTAGAATAAATCCTTACGAAATTGGTCCATTTGATCATAATAGTTAGATTTTATATTTTTCAACTGGGTAGAAAGTTAAACGCAATAAAATGTTTTCTTATTTCATACTTCATAAATTAAGATTACCATTAAAATTTTCATTTAATTTTGATCTAATTATCACAAAGAATTATTTCAAATTTATAACTAGCATTTATTTATCGAAATAATATAAATTAGAAACATAATTTTGAATATGTTATTTAAAAAAAAGGTTTTATGTTTTATATTTTACAATACTCAGAAAATTACAAAAAGTATATGAAAAATAAAAATAGTCTTGTTTCGATGTATGAAAAAAGTTAAGCTTTATTGACATATTTCATTAAAGTGTTTGATATAAAAGTAATTCTGAATATCATTATTTCAAAATTATTATCTTTTCATGATTGTTGTTAGCACTGGATGTATTAAATTAAAGAACCAAAAAATGTTAAATAAACTGAATAAATACAATAATATTATGCTTTTTTGTTGTGCTATTCTGACCACTTAATGAAACAGCACTATGCTGATATGCATTTTACATTTTTCACTCAATAGTATTCAGTTGGTTTTTTACAATTCAATTTGAGTAACTTAGATTTTTAATATTTCAATGTTCAATATATTCAAAAACTCACATTTCCATTACACATGTTTTTTTTAGACAAAAATCCATAATACCTGCGAATAAGAAAATTCAATTGTATCTCATTTTCTATGTACCAGTATTTTTTTTTTACTAGATGATCAGAAAAAATACTTTTTTTCTTCTCCTAAAGTGTTTAAATTTGTTTCGAATTAGTTTTAATAACTGAAATTAATTTAAAACAACGAAAATAAGTATTCTATCAATAAAAGAATTAGTCATCAATGCTAAGACTTCACCGCAAGGGCAGTATTATATTACGATGTTACATAGTATAATTTTTAATGTTTAAATCTGATCAACAACTACTATGACATATGAATTTGCTTAACTATCCGAAATTCACCGTTTTGATTAAAATTTTCGAAAATTATTTTAAGGTTTTTATTTTATTACCCATACTTTTAAGATTCCAAAAACACTCTATTTTGTTTCTACGATATTTATAAGCAAAGTTATAGAAAAATTATTTAACCAAAAATGGAGTTTACAAAACCAGAAGAAGATCCCTACACAAAATATTTTTTAAGATATTGAATTAAAAATTTCAAGAAATATTTTATTTGGTTTTATCTGTATTATAGACTATAATCTAATATATATATGTATATATTCGTGTATTTTAATGTACTTTTTGTGAGAAAATAACATTAGTATTTTTTTTAAAAAATGTTAGTTCTTGCAGAAAAATTCTCATATTTTAAAAAATTTCAAAACTATTACAAATTTAATAGCTCTTAGCACAGATAAAGATGTTATTTATGCAATGTTTAAATATTATTCGAATATATTAATTAGAATTTAAAATACAAGGTTTATCGTAACTGCAATTTTTCACTAAAATCTCAATCGAAATTCCCAATATATTCAAGATTATTTTTAATTTCGTGTAAATGTATTTTAATTCCTAATTTCATGTCCCGTTTCAAATAAAAAAGTGTTTATTTAGTTGAAATTTTATATATTTTAAAAAGAAATGTTCCGTAATGTTTGCACATACCTTATGGATAGATTATATTCAAGGCACACACACACATACATTTTGTGTACAATTAATACATTTTCTAATATTTTAGTTACTATAAAATTGTTGTACCATTGTTATGATTCTATTACTTATGATTTTTTAAAATTATTTATCAAAATTTTTCCATTTGCTTGAATGTATGAATATTTAATTTATCAGCATAGCTTGAAATTTAACTTCTGTCCTCCTTCGTCCCCTGCTTTTCATTGGCACCATTCAATACGAATAATGTAACTAAGTATTTTCTTCCTCTATTCACCCTTTTAACTCAGGCATCCATTTGTTTGACCGCAATCAACGTTACACGAGATGGTCTTCCCACCTTACATTAAACGCTCCATTGTACCGCGTAAATTATTTTCGAAAAAAGAATCGGGCCCCTGTCGGGCTTTCTCTTCTTTCCCAGATAGCATTTGGATAGGAAAAATGAAAAGGTTCAGCGGAGGTGAAAATCCAGGCTACGCTTAAACCGTTGCAGGTGATGAGATTTTGAAAATAGGAAGATGAAAAAAGTCGATGCCGGTACATTTGTGTTTTTCGATACTTGAAATTTGCGGCCTTTCCTTTCTTTAAAATCTATTCATAAATTCATATAAGTTTTCTTCTTTTTTGTTGTAGTGTTGGTACTTGAAGAAATCATTTAAAGTATGTATTCAAGAAATAAACTGTTTCAATGATTATAACTGAAGGTTTTGCATTATTTTGGATAAACAGAATAATAAAGGGACAATTTTAAAGGAAAGAAAAAAGCATCTGTGCATTGGTTATGTGATGCAAAGTAATTATTTCAAGCAGTTGCAATACTCCTTGATAATTTTGAAATACTAAAAATAATTCATGTTAGTATTTGCCCTTTTTTTTCTTTAAAAAAATATGTATTTATTTGAAAAACTAATGTAAATTTAATTTTTAAATCTAAACATTATTATTTAATAATTAAAGAAAAATAAAACTCAATATAAAGAAATCATACGCAAAAATTATTAATTAGAAAAAAGAAATTAATGCTAATAAGTATGAATTTCTTTATTAAAAACACGTGGTATACATATATTAAAATGTATAATTTATAAAAAAAACCCGTCAAATTTTTAAAAAAATTAAAAATATGATCATGAAATTTTTTGGAATAATTAAAAACAAGCAAATTAGACATTTCTCTGTTCAGCTCAATTGTTTTGCTGAAAATACATTAAATTAATCACTAAAATTATTTATGAATATCAGCCAATAGAATAATGATAGTATTTTATTATCAAAATCTGTCACTATATGGTTTCAAAATATGAATTATTTATTTATTATTTTGAAACAATATCTATATATTAGTTTTTTATCTACCATAAATGACATAAAATAAAAATTTACAGTGACTTCAACTTAAATTTTACTTACCAAATTCATTCTTAAGAAGCTCTATAAAAAGAGTTTTAACTAAAATTCAAATTCCAAAGTATTATATAAGCAATGTTCATAGAAAAAACCTACTAAAATAATACAAAATTTCATTAAAGCTGTTGGGTATTCATATAGATAGGTTTAAAAAATATTCTTCTTAAAAATTCATGAATATTTGAACACTTGCTTTAATTATATGTTGGGTTTCACTTACATATTTTAAGGTGCAACATAATTTCAGATGTCATTGCTTATAAGTTGTTTCAAAAGAAAAATTACTTCCAGAAAAATATCGAAGATACAGTAAATTATTTTTTTATTTTTATTCAATAAGCTAACAATGCAATTATGGTTTTAAAAAACCATATAGTTTAAGAAATACGTAATTTTATTTATATCTTCTAGTATTCGTTATTTTGTATAATTAAAATATTAACTCCTAAAGATTCATAAGAAAAAAATACGCATTATTTAATGGGTATTTTTAGGAAGAAATTATTTGAGTATGCATTAAGAAGTATAATATACTAATGCATAATTATATTTAAGTTTTATTTTACTATGATGCTATTACTATTATCTACGATATATAACTACGATAATTAAAAGCAGGAGAAACATACATTTGCATTGAAACTAAGTTTTAAGAGCAGGCATACAATTTCCTTTAAATTTAATGTGTATATATGTACACTTTTTTCTGAATCTAAAATATTAATATAAAATTTAAACTAGA
>BMAV01003618.1:0-31233 GCA_019973955.1 Trichonephila inaurata madagascariensis
TGAAGATTTTTTAAATAATTTTTTGCCAAAATGCTTAAAACAATATTATACATGTATTCTAATCTAAGTGACACTAAATATCATGAAAATTATCTTTATGCGCTTTTTTAAAATCCCGGTTCCGAACGTAGTTGGATACCTTAATATACTTTAGAAATACCATAAAATTTTTTTTAAAAATTCTTATAAACACTGTATATTATTTAAAACAAGTTGTAATTGATGCTTTTGTGGAAATTAATATTCATATATCTGTTCCATCAAAAAGAAATCTACAAGGGAAACAAGGGGGGAGGGAGGATGGACATTGTCCAGGAATTCTCTGTATTTTTAAATTGAAAAACTTATTTTATTTAAAATTAATGAACTTTTTACTACATTTTCTAATTTTAGGCCAACAAGTAATTTTAAACATACATTGCTTTATAACCTATACTTTTAAGCATACATTGCCACATCTATCCTAATGTTTTTTTTTAATTACTGATAAAATCTTTTAATTTTATTTGATTTTTTTGTTTGAAAAATTCCGCTACAATTCCATTGCCTTAGGTTAGTTAGGAATCTGATAAATCTAATTCAAGGTCCTTGATTACCACAAAATGTGCTAAAAGAGAGAAACATTTGGAAAATGTTTTTAAATATTTTAAAAACAGGGAGAAAAAAATTGAATCACAAGAGAAAATGTTCTTGAAATAGAAACGATATTTGGAGGTTATTTCACGAAGAAAATAGTAAAACGTTTTTGGTTACAGAAAAAGCAGCAATATAGAAGTTCATTATATGGAAGTTAGACTGTATATGTAATCGGTAAGTTTAAGTTATTACTAAAAATAACTAAGGCACAAATTCATTATTCAGATAACTCGGTTTTTTCTTTGTAAGAATTCAAGCTTGACGCGATACTCTCTCTATATATAAACTTGCTAGGTCCCATTCTTTTTCTTTTGTTTCGTTATATTTTCTTACTTTATTTCGAATATTTGATTAATTGTTTTGCTATATACTTAATTTTTTTAAATATTTTATAAAATTTGTCAGATATTATTTGAAACTGCCAATCTTTGAAATTTCCTTTGAAAAAATAAATCAGTTCTAATAGTTTAAACCAAGAATGTTATCTTATGTATTACGTTTAAATGTCGAGTATTCCCCCCCCCCTCCACACACATATCCAGTTTCTTTAGTGAAATAGTTTAATGAATCTTTTTTTCAAAACATTTAAGCGGATATTTATGAATTAACATGGAATACACCAACTAAATTAATATTGAAATAATATTTATGATTTTTCAGAAAAAGCTTAAGTGCTTTTCTGTGATAAAACAAAGGAAGGAATAATTTTGTATATAACTTAATTATTCTCATGGGGCTAATCATGCATACTTTTTCATCGAAAGTTTGGATCATTTTGAAGAAAGTTTGATGAAAGACAAAATAACTGTAATGAATCCAAATGAGCGCTTAGATCAAATTATAATCAATATAAGAATAGTCATACGTACGAAAACTGAAAAAAATACGAGTATTTTAGCTGAATTAGTTTCAGTTTTTTAAAGTAGAATATAGGAGAAAATATTTATAAGTATTGCTTGTAAGCATTTTTTTAAATTTTGAGAGAATTACTCAAAAAAATTTCCGTTGTTTTTTTATTCTTACTGTTTTTAATATTTGATTAGTTTACTTGATTTTTATCATTCAAAAACTTTAAATCTTTGCCTTAGTGTGGGGTTTTTGGATAGTTTTCAAAGTATTAAAATGTTTAAAATTTTTTTAAAATTTTGTATTGAGAAGGGAAACCCAACTTCCTCAAATTGCTTTTTGAAGCCCTTTTTTTTTAACCCTTTACTTTACGTCTATTTTTTTTTAAGTACCCCATAAAAAATCAAAGGAACGTAGACGGGGTAGTGATAGTCATTTACAGGGCGGAATTTTTTTTTAATCTTTCAGCTATTTTAAGTTGATTTTACAGCAATTAGGGAATTTTGGTGAAAACAAAGTTTCCTTGGGGTGTGAAAAAATTTATTTTTTCCAACGTTTTTAAAAATTTTTTTATTTATTTTAAATTAATTTTTGCTTCAGTTTCAAAATGTTTTGGGGAACCTTGGGGCTTTCCCTATCCAACCATAACTCGAAAATTTGTTTTCAAAAAGCGCGTCTTTGCGACATTTTTTGGGAGAAATATTTTGTACTTCTTTTTGCCGGGGAATGCGATGAAACAGCCTTTATCGAAGTTACCATGTTTTGTACCCTTTTTAACTTTAAAAACGGGCCAAGAACGTTTTCTTCGTTTTTTTTTACGGTCTTAACAGGGATTTTGACAGCTGAAAAAATTTACTTTTTTTTAGCCTTTTTTATTACTAAATTATTTTTAAAAATTTTTAAAGTTTTTTTGCCCCGGGTTTTTAGGAAAAACTTTCAAGCGGGTTTTTCTTTCAACTTCTTTTTTCATTAAGGACCCTTTTTTTCCCCTATTTTAAAAATTTTTTTATTGCAGCCCAAAAATTATTTCCTTTTGAAGTTTGGTGAAACATAATAGAAAAAATTTTTTGATTTTAAAATTTTTTTCTTTAAGAATTTGACAACCATCCCTTCAAAGTTGTAAAATTTCATTAATGGTTTGAGGACTAATTTCAGGCTATAATTTTCTCCCCCCTAATAAAAATGGGTTTGTTAGTAATTTAAACGTTTTTAAAATATTACCAGTAGTAAGAAGATAGAAATTTTTCATAAATAAATTTAAAATCTAATACTTTTAAACAAATAAAATATTTAAAATTGTTCCACCAATTTGAATCAACCGGAGTTCGAGACTGGTAAGGGCTCTCATATTTAACCTGAAACTTAAGAAAATATAATTTATGAAATTCAAAAATTAAACTTTGTTTGTAAATGAAATGCATCGATGATTTTTGGAAATAAGTAAATGGTCCTTCAAAACAAAAATATCTCTTTTTTTCGGAATTTGTTTTTATTGTTAACCTTTAAACACCCCAATTATTTATTTAAGTTTTAGATAGTAAATGCAAAAAAATATATACAATACGTAATTTTTTTACTTTTTTTTTATTTTTTTAAAAATTTTAATTAAAAAAACCTTGACTTTTTTTCCCGGGAAATGATACCTCATTGTAAGGATTTTTAGAAAACGTCATTCAGATAACTTTCCTACAATCATCTTAATGTCTTCAATGATCATTTCAAAGAACAAATTTTTAAACATTAATTTCTCCAAATCTTTTTTCTTTAATTCTAAGTGTAAGAAATAAAATGAAAATTGTTCTAATGAAGAGGGAAAAGCAAATTTTGATTAACAGAAACGAAAAAAGAGAAATTTAGGCGAGTTTTGTGTTAATTGAAAAAACAATGGAAAATTTAATGAAAATTTTGATTAAGGTAATTAATAGACTACATAAGTCAGTTAACCGAATAATTCGTAATTTCAGTCGCTTCGAATAATGAAGAATACCACCAATTTTTCTTTCGCAAAAAAAAATATTTTTTCAAAGTTGTTAATGTTTTTTATACATAATTTAATCAAAATTATTCTTTACCTGAGCCAGAATGTTAATTAGTAGTACTCGTATTGGTTTTCAAAAATTACTAAAATAATCCCATTATTATTATTTCAAATGTTATTCTGCTATTTTCTTCTTATGAAGTTCAATTACCTGACTTCATCCACTTATATTACTTGGTTTTACTAGTTGTCTTTTTAATAGGAACTGATAGAGTACCGTTAAAAAATATTTATTCTATTTTTATAAAATTCATTACTTCCTAAAGTACAAAGACAGCTCAACTTTCTTTGTGTTTGCTCAACTCATTTCTTCTGTTTATATATTTTAATCATTGAGATAGAGCTCCGTTTTTATAAGAATATCAATTCATTATCCAATAAAATTATTTTTATTCTTTTTTTTTAAGCATCCGGGAAAATTCGAAATTGTATTTTTGTAATTGATTCTGTTCTCTTAAAGATTTAATTATCTTTTACCAAATAAAGAAAACACTAAAAAAATGTATATATTCAAACATACGTCCCTCCTCAAAACTCATTTTGAAGAAACCTAAATTTGTATACTTGAAGCATACATGGCCATTTACGGGGACACAGTACGATTCCATTGACAAAAATCGGTCAAAAAATGTAATCTTATTTTTCTAGTCTAAATTATTCTATATATATTTTTCTATAACCTCACAAAATTTGAAAAGTCTAAACTTAAAAAACGCAGAATTAGGATAGTTTTTACATTCCTTTTTATTCACATCCCTATGGCAAATCCAAACTTTAAACTTACTTATCTCAGAAAGGTAAAATAACTAGTTAGTCTTCATTTAAAATGCTAAGGTTTTTTTTTCTATTGTGCCTAATGTTTTGATTTTTTTTTTACCTATTGTTAATGTAATTGTTAATGTAACAAAAGTGGGTATGCATTTTTGAATCAAAGCAATACTTATTTTTTGAAAAATAATTGAAGTTAGAATTTGCAAATTTTGTAAGGAACTTTCAATAAGGATTCATAAAAAGAAGTATTGTATTAATACCAATCGTGTTATCGCAAAACCCATGCCAACTTTTATTATACCTAGTTGGATGTACTTGTAAATCTAATTTCATGCGTGCACGTATATTTTTGTAGGAGGAGTAACATTTTAAAGTCACTTCACAAATTTTAAGTTTTTTCCTTAAAAAATTAAATGGCTAAGTTTTTATGAAATTTTGAGCACAAAATCTGTTTTACATAGTATACACACATAGGAGGCAACCATAAAAATTTTAAAAATTCTTAAATTAAAAATTTTTGCTTAAATCGTACCATGTCCCCTTAAAAATTAATGCCATTTGCGTTGGCTGTAATAACTGAGAGGTTATGGTAACAAAGCCATAGTCACCGACATTTCACCAGAAAAAGGTAAAATTTCTAAGATTCTAATAAAGATGAATTGATGCAAGTTGAAACTGTTCCGGTGCAAAGTTTACACATTAGAGTGGTAGGAATATGAGGAGATAGGTGCTAACTCTTTGTTACATAGGGTGGGGCAAATAAAAGTGGCCCGGACGAGTGGTTACGATTGGACGTGAATGTGACGTGTACACTAAGCCAGTGTTTCTCAAACTGTGGGGCGCTCCCCTCTGGGGGGGGCGTAATAACTCTACAAGGGGGGCGCGAGCATATCGAAATATCGAAAGTAAAATATTTTCTAAAAAAATTCACTCAAATGAAGTAAAACAAAATACTTTTCCCTAATAAAAAAAAAACCCATTTTATTTTAAAATTTTATATATATCTGCGATATTCCGTCTTTAAAAAAATAAAAGCTTAAAATTAAAACCTAATTAGCTATCTTTCATCAGCCAAAAAAAAAATTTTTTTTGTTTTTATAATCCCACGATGAGAGGTTTTTTTACGTTTTCTTTTTATGTCTAAAATACTAGTCTTCCTAGAAAAAAAAAAAACCAGCCCAGAATCAAAAATTTTTTTTAAAGAAAAAAAATTCATCACTTTGTTTTATTAAAATACTTTTAATTTAGTGAAGGAAAAGGAGGAGCATATCATCAGGCAGCATATCATCTATTTGACCTTCGAACTTAGTGGAATAGTTAGTTACTTCTCCTCTCTTATGTGTTTGTTTTTCATTTAGGGAAATTGAAAATAATGAATTTCGGTTGTGTTTTTTTCCCATGTAAAGGAGTTTTATGATATTTGGAAAAACACAGAGAGTACTTTGAAGGATTATTAGTCTCCAGATTTATTTTTATGAGTAACCTCAAATTTATAAAGCATAATGAAAAACGTTTTACATAATTCTTTTTAGAGCATCCATATTTTTATACTGAATACATTATAAACGCGGAAGTGGTCATGAGGGGGCATCTGTGATCTCTATTGAAAAAGTTTGAAACTGATCAAGCAAGGGAAGAACCTGCTGAAATAATGCATATTAATCATGATAGCGAAATTTATGAAGAACATGAAACGAAAGAAAATTTTCAAATGCTTCCTGAAGAACTCCATCAACTAAAATATGAAGCCACAAGTGTACCACAAGACACATTTTGCCCTGTTAAAAAGACACTAGCAAGAAAAAGTTCAACATGCTATTTGTCAATCATCAAAGGACAGTAAAACTACAATAACTTGAACAAATTAAGACAATTTTGCCTACAAATGACATTCTCTGTAATGTTAGCGAAAAAATTTCTTTTTATTTTGTGTCCTTTTATAAAGGTCTAGCACATCCGAATCAGTTGTTAAGTTTTAAAGGATTTTTTCTCAAATTATCAAAGAAAAATTGAAAAATCCTTGAAAGTAGGTGAGTATACATTCTCTCAATTAAATTATTCAGTGGAATAACGATTTTTATTGTGTACAATAAAAATAATTATAAAAAATGGATTGGGGTGACTGAGTCCCTCCGCGCGACCACTAACGTTAGTATCGAGTGCGCGCCTGCTTCCAGATTAAGATATTTTGAAGTCTTCTCGATTTAAATATTAAAAATAACACAATTATTCTTCATGGGAATTTTATATCCTTTTTCATTATTTAACATTAATTCTAAGAGCTAATTCTGTGAGGCTTAAATTTACAGTTCATTTAAAACTATTTACACAATATGAGTATCCCTTTAAAAAATAATTTTAAATTTTGTATACATTGTAGAGAGTGCACATGGTTTTACTCTCCTTGCCATTCAACTATTGTATCAAGAATAATGTTTTAATTTTTTAAAAATGTACTCGTGCGAAGAGCGGGTACTTCCGCCAGTACACTTTTAATGTATTAGTACTGCACAAGGTATTGTATAACAAATAATTTTGACACTAAATTCAAAACAAGTTTAATAATCATTAGAATTCCATGGTTTTTTCCCTTGAAAAAATTTTAAGAAAGTTTTTTTTAAAAGGGAAAGAGCAACCCCCTTCACAAGGAATGCAAATTTTTACTTCAACAGACACACCCCCACTTTTAATATTTTTTTGGGTAACCTCGTAGGCCCGATATATGAAAATATTTTAAGTAAAAGTTTTTAACCCCCCAACCCTTTCCAAATGAAATAACAAAGAATAACCTGCCCAGTCTTTTTAATTCCCTGATATGAAATGAAAAAAAGCTGGAAATTTTTAAAAAACCCGTTCCGTTTTAAATAACCTAATGTTTTTATTTCTTTTTTTTTTCCCTGTTGGATGTTTTAATTTTATGTGTTTTTGGGGGTTAACTTTTTTGTTTCAATTTTCCGTTTTTCTTTTTAAAAAAACCCTTGTCGGGTTTTAGAGTTTTGGGGCCCATTTTCCCTAATTAACTAAACAAAAGGGAAAAAAAATTTTTCAAAAACCTTTTGTAAAAAAAAAAAAAACTCGACAAACTTTTATGTTTTGCATACAATGTGGGGGCTTAGCGTTTCCCCATGCTTCAGATTTTTCATCAGTCTTCTTTTAATTTTATTTTTTTTTTTATAAAAAATTTTGTCAAAATTTTTTTTTATTTGAAAGTTTATAATATGTTTCATCAAGAAATTTTTGGGAAAATTTTATTGTGTCGACCTCGTCCTTGATCAGGGGCCTGGCCCGCCCCAAAAGGCCCTCGTAGCTGAAAGTACGGAAATTTATAACTCAGCAAAAAAGTACTTTTTAAAATTTCTTTTCCAACATTTTAAATGATTTTCAGTATTTTAACAACTTCAAATGTTGTTCTTCAGATTTGTAAGTTTTAAACATAAACATAGGGGGTTTTTTTTTAGGTTTACTTCCAATGGTAAATCCCAAATTTGTATTCTTGAGAATATTGCCAAGATTTAATTTTTGGGAAACCCTGTTCGTCTGTATATTGTTGATACTTCATTATCTTTGAATTTCCACAACAAAAGTGTATTATGTTTTGTTTTTTACGGAAATACTTAATACCGTGAATTACAACTGCGTCAAATTAAAAATGTATATTCATGATAGAAGATTCGTTGTATGAAATCGCTCGACTCAATTGATTGTTTATTGAATCGTCGCACTGTTCATAACGGGGCTTTTTGGGGCCCGGGCCCTAATTTTTAACCATGGTCGTGCGTGGACGACACCAGCTGGCGACCCCTCTCCCAACACCCCCCCAGGGGAGGACGTTTCCCCGCTCACCCGATTTAACGTGCATCGCTGCCCCCAAAATCGGGTCTTTTTGGGACTGGGCCAACTCGTAAAAAGGGAAACCCCGGTCCCTCCCATACCCCTCGGTACCAGGGCCCGCTCGACCAAACGACTGAATTTGAGGTAAGCATTTTAATTTTGCCAGGCGTCCAATAGGTTTCCCCGCTCTCCAAACACTACAATAATGCCAGATGTGATGGATATGACGGGGCAAATATATATAGACTAGACTATTTTTCTATTGACATTTTTTACTTCTAAAAAAGGATGATGAAGGAAATAAATCTTTTCCAAATGTCATTTTGTTATTCCAATTTAAAATTACAGAAAAAAAAAATAACATAATAATGATCCTATATCTTAAAAAGTAATTTACTTAAAATATAACATATATTACAAAAAAGTAATTTTTTTAAAAAAATATATATTACTAAAAGTAATTTACTTAATTTTTTATATATTACTAAAAGTAATTTACTTAAAAAATTTTATATATTACTAAAAAATAATTTACTTAAATTTTTTTATATATTACAAAAAAGTAATTATTTAAAAAAAATTTTTATATATTAATAAAAAGTAATTTACTTGAAATTTTTTATATATTACTAAAAGGTATATATATATATATATATATATATATATATATATATATAATTTACTTGAAATTTTTTATATATTACTAAAAGGTATATATATATATATATATATATATATATATATATATATATATAATTTACTTAAAATATATATTCTTAAAAATAACATATATGAAATTTAATACTTATTTTATTAATTTGTACGGTTTATTATTAAGATCGCATTGTAGCTTTAGCGTCAAAGTGCAACATTATCTCATTCAATACATAATTATTGTATAAGGAGGGCGCGATAAAAATTATTATTGAAAATTGGGTCGCCAGTATTGGAAGTTTGAGAAGCACTGCACTCAGCTGTTTACTAAGGTAACAAAGAATGGCTGGGGCATGGATCTTTTCTTTAATTCTGAGGAAGCCTCACTTCACCTTATTGGTTATGTCAACACACAGAATGACAGGTTCTGGGCAGTGGAGAATCAGCATAACTTCCACCATTGTATGATCAGAAGGTTAGTGTTTGGTGTACAGTGTCTACACGCCGCATTTTGGTTTTCTTTCATCAGGCGTTAAATTCGAAACCTTACATTTCCAACATTTTGAAGCCATTTGTGACATCATTATCTGAGGAGGAAACGGCATACAGCTACTTCGAACAGAAAGGTACAACTGTCCGTACCCCACCTAACCATGGATCACATTTCCACAATCTTCCCTCCTGACAGAGTTTTTAGCAGACGTCAGCGTTTTCGGCTCTAACTGGCCACCCAATTACCCTGAAGTGTCAGTCTGAAATTGCCTTTTGTCGGGAACCTTCAAGTCTAAGGTGTATCACAACAACCCTCGTAGTCTTCAAGAACGGCAGCAGAACATTTCTGATGATATTTCAGCAATTCCAGTAGTCCAGGTTCGTTGTGCCTTCCACAACTTACTGACAGGGCCCAAAGATGACAAGAGATGGATGATGGTCATTTTCAACATCTGCTATAAGCAGGTTAGTGAGCTATCTCCCTTTCTTTGACGTATTTCTTTGTAACCTGGAACTCTGTTCTCCGGCTCATTTTTATTTGGCTTGCCAGGTATTGTTGTGGCTCAAAATTAGATGGTAGGCTTATGACTTGAAAAAACTTTAAGGTATCCGACTTAAATAAGGACTTAGAATAACCTTTTTCCAAATGTTCTCCTTTTGTAAAAAAAATGCTTCTATTGTATTAATATTTTGCCTGTATATATGCTCAGGACTCTCTACAGAGGCTCACTAAATTTTTGGGAAATGCATAACTCGGAAGTCGGTTTATCCATGTTCTACGAAAAAAGAAGGGAGAAATTTTAAGAAAATACCCACGATAAAATTTTTTCAAATGGTTTGAACTCTGAAAATAATGTGAATTTTTCAAAAGTCAAGTAGCCTCTATACAGAAGTCTGAGCTATATACAGGCAAAATATTAATACAATAGAAGCCTTTTTTACAAAAGGAGAACATTTGGAAAAAAAGTTATTCTAAGTTAATTTTTTGCCAAAATATTGTAAAATAATTTTTTTGTCATAATGTCCTTAAAACAATTGTATACATATATTCTAATCTAAGTGACACTAAATATCATGAAATTTATCCATTTATGAGCTTTTTTAAATTCATGGTTCCGAACTTAGTCGGATGCCTTAAGTCAAAGGTGAAAATTTCTTTGTGTAAATCATAATACTTCGCTTTATATTTTTTCCTTTTTTAATATTTTAACCAGCATTAAGTTGTAGAAATATAAATCATTTTTACCATACATATTTTTTAACATATATTAAATATGTACTGTTTAATTCGTTCTGTAATACAGGAGTCTTAAATACGATCCTCGAGACAATATCGGAAAGCAAACGCTACCACCCGTACTCGTTTAGTTTAGTTTGATGACATTGTAAAGTTTAAAATGTAAGTAAATATGATACAAACCATTTACGAAACTCAATAACTGCTTTTACTAAAACACGTGTAATTTTTGTTCTAGTGAAAGGAAAATAAAAAAAAACCTCGTATTTTTATTAAGCTAATAAGACGACCTATAAAATAAAATCATAAAAAAAAAATTGTCAATTTTTGAAAAAAAATGATGATTTTAGGGTAGTTGGATACCTTAAGCATATCAAATTGTTCGGTATTATATCCATTATTTATATCTTTTAAAAAAAAATCAAAATTTGGAAATATATAAAACTTTTACTAAACTACTGTATCCTAACACAGATTTAACTATACGTGTCTACCTAAGCCCATCTGGAAATATGTTTACTACTAAATTTTTCTTCCCGTCCCTACCGAAGCAGAGAAAACCTCTTCTGGGTCCATTTTAAACCAATTCCCCGTAAACTTCCATACGTGCGGTCTATGGGCTCCATTGATATTCAGGTGCAGTAGGAAGCTCTTGTGTAAAAAAGAACGGTCTCTTCCTATGCAGCGAAAATGCATAAAACCAAGATCCCACACTGTGAGATCTCTACATGAATATGGATGTGCAAGACCTAGTCATTAGTCCTTTCCATCCTCAGAGGGAAGATGGGGCACTAGGGGGATGCAGAAATTTGGACGCCCTGAAATTAATGGCAAGGGGCCCCCGGGCCTTTTAATTTCGCGTGACGTCATGTGAAAACGATGAACCCCCTCTAGAAATTTTTCCCCTTTTTCCTTTGCCTTAAAAGCCCCTTCCAGCAGTTCGATAAAACGACTTTTGAATTTTTTCTTTTTATGTTTAGTTTTCGCCAGGCGTTTTTTTTTTTATTTTATTTTACCCGACCGGCAATTTGGAAGGTTTTTTTTTTATATTTTTTTTTTATTTTTTTTTTTTTTTTGTTTTTCAGGGTTTTTTTCGGGGGGCTTGTTTTTCCCCGTTGCCCGTAAAAAACAAAGGTTTTTTTTCATTTTTTTCGTTTTTTATTTTATTTTTGGAATTATATATGGAGAGATAGATATACACATTTATGTAGATCTCTGTGTGTTTCGTTTTATTTTTTTAGAATTCTTTTTTAAAGGTGCAGTGTTGGCAGGGAGACACCAAATAATTTTTTCTCTCTCTAGTTTAAATTATTATTGTGTGAAACCGCAAGGTATTTAAGTAAGAGGATTTAATTGTTCACTGTGTGTTATACCTCTTAACTCTATTAATTACAGGAGTCATTTTTCTTCATTAATTACGGAATGGTTGGTAAGTGCGAGAATTCGCTTGCGTTAGAAATAAGGAAACTAAATGTTAATAGTGTGTGATATAGAATTAAAATATTTTTTTTCTGAAATTTTAAACAGTCAAATATATGGATATTACAAAAAAAAAAAGCACGGCTAATATATAATTAACTTTTCAATTGATTAGTAAAAAATATGTATATGAATGATCATGGACTTAGCATTAACATTTTCGCAATTTATTCATCTATAATACACTATTTTAAAAATATTTATTGATATTTATCTTATACCAGGGTTGAGGAAATTTAAAAGAAATGACATTTTATGGACTACCGTTGTTATGTGTACTGCGTATAAAAAGTTATTCCCTACTAAAATTCTTACATTTCTGAGACAAATTCGAATTCTATAAATACGTCAAAGCAAATTATATTAAACTGTTAATATATAAATGAAATTTAATTTTTTTATAAAAATCCAAAAATATAGGAATCTTATTTTGAATTTTGAGGCTTAGAAATTAACAAACATTGTTTGGAGTTTTACCAAATTTATTCAGATTTGCAGGTTATGCTATGAAATTTTAAATAAATTAAAACATGATTGTTACGTAATTCTTAATAATATAATTTTTGCATCCAAGGCGCGGATCATCGTCATTATTGAAATTAAGAATTATTTTATTTTAAAAAAATGGAAAAAAAGCTAAAATTTTATGAATTAAAATTATTTTACTTTAAATTATTCCCAAAAAAATAATAATTTATACTTTACAGCTATTTTAATTCTTATGCTTTTTTTTTTTTAGATTTTTTCATTAACATTCTTATATTGCGCAAGATTAAACGATTAAATTAATATTTTAAAAATGATACCATAGTTGTAAAGTTATTAGGTATTGCTAGCATATTCATTTATTTTTATAATTATGATGTTATATAGTATCTCTGAAAGATAATAAAAATAACAAAAATTCTTCCCTACTTTTTCATTAAAAAATAGCCAAAAGGAAGAAAAAGGGGTGGATAACCTTTTTTTTTATTGACTTTCGAAGTATTCCATCGAAGATGTATTTTTAATCAAAATAAGTATTTACTGCAGTTTTCGTATAGAAAATAAATCCCGTAAATTGTTCCTTTAAAATAAAAATACATTTATGTGCTGTTCAATTCAAAAAAAAGTTTTACAAATCATTTTGCATATTGTAGTTTTGAGGGAACATTATGATTACATACGAGATTTACATCACATTTTGAAAAATGTAAGCCCTCTTTTTTTAACGTGTAATATATATACAAGGTACAATGGTTACACTTTCAGGACAGATAGAGTAAAGCTAGATAATGGGAAATCACATAGAAATATTGTATATAATATATATATTGTAATGGCCGGAAACGCTTTCTTGGCGCGGTAATCATGACGCAAAACACAAGAAAGACAGGACAAGAATAAGAGAAAACATGTTTGTTATTCTTACAAGGGCAAGGCACGACTAAGGAAATTTATTTGGGGTCCAGACTTGGTATAATAGTAGTACTCCTTTAGGGTGTTCATCCCTCAATGTAATTCCGCCGAATGGACAATCGATTCGGAGAAAATAGACATAGAAATTCATGCTTAGCTTTTATACAATTAAATTTTAATTTCCTCCAACGAGTCCATAACTTGGTTACCTGTTTAGTAAATCTTCTGCTTGCTATGCGCGAGGTTAGGTTCGATTCGCGTGTTAAACTTTTTTTTTCAATTCATTTAATTATTTTTTAAAATTAAATAAATTTATTTATGAAAGCTTTTTAGATATAATTTATGTAATTATCTTGTAATTTATAAAGTAAAAATTACTGTAATTATATAAATATTTATATTAAAATTTATAAATATATTTTTATATTAATAAATAATATTTATAACAAAATATATAAAAAATATTAAATGACATTTTACATAAACATTAGTTGCAAATATTTTTATAATGTGAAATACAATATACTATAAATAAAATATTATATATAATATAAAATAATTTATAGAATATATTATTATTATTATTAAATTAATTATTTTATAATTTTATAAAATATTTAATAAGTCATTTTTAGATAAATTTATTTAATTTTAATAGGTTTATTTATTTAATTTTAATAGGTTTATTTCAATAATTTTAATAAATTTAGTTAAATAATTTTAAAAATTATTTAATAATAATTTAATAACAAATAATAATTTTAATAATAAGTTCATATAATTTCAATAAATCAATAATATTTTAATAATAAATAAAAAATAAGTAAAAAAAATTAAATAAACTTATTAAAATTATTTATTATAAAAATTATTTAAAATTATTA
This sequence comes from Trichonephila inaurata madagascariensis, assembly GCA_019973955.1. Lineage (NCBI taxonomy): Eukaryota > Metazoa > Arthropoda > Arachnida > Araneae > Nephilidae > Trichonephila > Trichonephila inaurata. The sequence goes on from BMAV01003618.1 coordinate 14,267, forward strand.
TTAAATAAAAATATTTAAAATATAATTATTAAATAAAATTATTTAAAAATATTAATAATATAATTAATTAATTATTATTGATTAAAAGTATTTAATTAGTATTAAAAAAAAATTTTTTAAATTATTATTAAATAAAAGTTTTTAAAAAATTTTTATTAATTTAAATTATTTAATTATTATTAATTAAAATTATTTAATTATTATTTTTAAAAAATTATTTAATTATTTTTTAAAAAAAATTTTTTTTAAAAAATTTTTTTTTTATTAAAATTATTTTAATTTTTTTATTAAATTATTTTAATTTTTTTTAAAATTTTTAAATTTTATTATTAAAATTTTTAATTTTAAATTTTTAAAAATTATTATTTTTATTTTAAAAATTTTTTAATTTTAAATTACAAAAATTATTTTTATTTTTAAAATTTTAATTAATTTATTAAAAAATTTTTTAAAATTATTATTTTTTTAAAATTATTTTTAAATTTTTATTAAAAATTATTTTTTTTAAAAAATATTATTTTTTTTTTTAAAATTTAATTTTTTAATTTATTATTAAAATCATTATTTTTATTATTAAAATCATCAATTTATTATTAAAATCTTTTTTAATTATTATTAAAATTATTATTTATTTTAAATTATTATTAATTTATTATTCAATTTTTTTTTATTTATTAAGGGAAATTAATATTTTTTTTTAAAATTTTTTATTTTTAAAAATTATGTTTAAATTTTATTTTTAAAAATTATTTAAAAAATTTTATTTAAAAAATTTTATTAAAATTTTTAAATTTTTTTAAAAAACCATTAAAAAATTTATTAAAACTTTTTAAAAATAAACTTTTTTAAAAATTAAATAAATTTATTTAAAAATGATTTTATTAAATATTTTATAAAATTATAAAAAAATTTTAAATTAATAACATATAAAAAAGACTTTTTTTTATTATTTTAATTAGTAAAAAATTTAAATTTTTGTAATAAAAATATCATTTTTATTTTTTTTTATATTTTTGTACAATTTTTTTATTTATAGTAAAAGGTTTTCCCCACATTATAAAAATATTTTTAACAAATTTTTTATGAAAATATCTTTTAAAATATTTTTATATATTTTATTAAAAAATATTATTTATTAATATAAAAATATTTTTTAAAATTTAATATAAATATTTTTATAATTACAGTAATTTTTTACATAAATTAAAAAAATAATTACAAAAAAATACCTTTTAACAAACCTTTCATAAAAAAATTTTTTTTAATTTTAAAAAAATTAAAAAATTTAAAAAAAAAAATTTAACGCTGAATAAACCCCAAACCCTTCGCCAAATTAAACAAGATTTACCAACCAGGCTAGGACTCGTTGAAGGAAAAAAAAATTTTAAATTTGGTAAAAAAAACCCCAAGCATAAATTTCAAAGGCTATTTTCTCCAAATTGACTGCCCTTTTCGGGGAATTCTTGGGGGGTGAACACCCTAAAAAAAGTCTCCCCCTTTTTTACACCCCAAAGTCCTTCGACCCCAAATTAATTTCCCTTAGGTCGCCATCCCTTGTTAATTTTCAGCGAAAATTTGATTTTTGCCGCTTTTAACACGGGGAAAATGCCTTCGGTAAAACCGAAGCATAAGGTTGACGGAAACCCCTTTTGGCAAAAACCGGGGTTTTGCTTTTCGTGGGTTGGGGCTTTTAAAAGGTTTTTTTCCATTTGGGTTTTCCCGGGAAAAAGGATTTAAATTAAATTGTTTAACAAGTTTTTTAAAATTTTTTGTTTAAAATAAATTTTCCCCTCTTTTTCACCGTTTTTTGGTGGCCGCGGGTAATTTGGTTTAAGGTATTTGGGTTCCGGGGCCCCCTTGCCTTGCACGGGGGGCCCGACAGTCCCCCTTTAAAGACCCCATCGGGAAGGAGATGAGTTAAACCCAAAAAACAGAAACGTTTTCCCGTTGGGGGTATGGGTAAAGGGGGTCTATCGGTTTTTTTTCCACGTCACTTGCCCCAAAAAGGTTAAAAATTAGGGGTTCGTTTTTCCCAAAAAACCCCTTTTTTTGAGTAATAAACGGTTTTTCCCCTCTTTAATTCAACCTGTCTTTTTTTGTGTTTTGATCCTCCCCTACCGGCCGGGAAAAGGGCTTTTTCCGCGATTTGCTTTTCTATATGTCGGGGTAAAGCAGATTTTTTCCAGGGCACGGACTACTTCTAATTTTTTCAAGGTGTTGGGGCCCTTCCCCCGGTGTTGGTGGGCACACAAAAAAAAGGGTTGGGGGGGGGAGCTCCAAAGGTTTGGAAAACCTCCCCATACACCCGGGTTTTTTTAAAGATTGATTAAACCCCCCTGTATAGTACGAAACTTAATTAAGTAGTTGTTATTAATAATTTTTTTATTAATTATAAGGCTGTTTATTTTTATTCAGTATTTAATTTTTTACTTTTTTTCTGTTCTGGACAATCTACAAAATCAAAAAAAAAATTTTTTGCGTATTAAGGGATGATATGAATAGGTAGGTTTTCAACCCCCCTTCCCCTTTTTAAAAAAATTTTTGTATGCCCAAATTTTCCGGGGTGGTAGGAGTTTTTTAAAGGGAGGGAAAAGGTCTACAATGGTTTTTAAAAAAAAAAAATAAATATATACTTACCTGTAGAGCTAAGAAAAACTAACACTTTTAAAAATGTGTTTAAAGCAAAATGCAAAAAAAATACAAACATAATAAAAGCCACAAAAATAATTTTTTTTTTAAAAGATGCATTTATTATAAAAACCAAAAAAAATTAAAAAAAAAATAAAATTTTTATCTAAAGTTAGTTTTTTTTTGTTAAGTCGAAAAAAAACTGAATCTTCATACTTCAGTCAATCTTTTAAATATTTCCTATATAATTACTTTGGGCCCAATTAAAAATTTTTTCCAGGCCCGGGCACCCAAAGTTTGGGCTAATCCCCCCCGGGTTTTCCCCTCTTCAGGCCCGAGGTGGGAAACATGGGTCAACGGGCCCTTTTTCTAAAGGTTTTAATGAGGATAGACGTGCCGTCAAATAAATTTGACTAAAGGGGTTTTTAGGGAAAAAAATAAAAACTAAGTTTTTTTAAAATTTAAAAACACAGAACTCTATTTACTAAGAAAAAAATACTTTTTAAATTATAGCTATAAATGTTTTTTGTTATACGTTAATTTAAATTTAAAGTAAATTACTGTTTACTTTTGTTGTTGCAGATTGTGTGTTGGATGACAAAAAAAACTTTTATTAGAATTGCAAGATGTTTTTCTTTTTTTTAGAATACATATGAATTGAAGTCATCTGAAACGGTTTTTTGAGCAATTAATTATTTTTGCAGTGGTTTTTCTTTTTTTACTAGAGGGTTTTTTGATTTGTTTCAAAAAAACAGATTTACAGACGTTTTTTTTGCTTTTCCAATATTTACAGAACATATAAACACACCCTCACTTTGTCACTTTTTTCTTTTACCAAGCTTTGGGCCACCCAAAATTTAAAATTTTTGTTACATTTAATATCCTTTTTTTCTTTTTTTTATTTTTTCTGAACCAAACCATATTTTAAAAAAAAAGTTAAAAAAGTAAATATAACACAAAATAAACCAAAAAAGAAATTGATCAATTAAATTGACTATGCTATGGGACAGACTTTTCATCATAAAAAATTTTGGGCTATGACGTAACTAAGAAAAGGCAATAACAAGCGAGTGTGTTCCCCGCCCCGCGACCGATCCCGGTTTTTTTCGTAATACTTATAGTTAATTTTTGGAAATAAAAAGCAAAACAATTTTGATCAATGGGTGCCAAAAAATATTGTTCGCGTGCCCCCAATGGGACGCGTGCCATGGGTTCCCCTCCCTGTTCTAGGTTTCCTCTATCTGTCTTGAAAAATTTGCAACCTTTGTTCTGATACACCAGGAATAAAATTTTATTTTAAATGTGGAAGTATAATGATAAAAAGATCACAAATCATATTATTTCATTGGACAATTTGAAATTTAAAATTTCATTTTAATTTTAAATATTGCTCAGAAATATTAATTTTGCTACATTCAAATATAATTAAAAATCTTATTTAATAGTCTTCAATCAAATGTACTTTGAAGAAGAAACAACGATTAAGAAGATTGAGATTTGAAGAAGATAACCAAATAAATTTATACGGGCTTAAGTGTTTTAATTTGAAAATATTATTTGATCTTTAAAAATACTTCATTTGCTTTATCTGACACCTGATAATATTATTTAAATATGCAGTTAGTTTATACTTTTCAAATATTTATCTTACCTACATTCTTTAAAGTTCTCCTATTTGTGATTTTACATAAGGCTAACACTTTTTTCAATGTAGGACTGTAAATAATCGATGCAATTAATACCATAAAATTCGAAGCAAATATTAAATTCTTATTACTTAATTTATTTGATAACTTTTTGAAATAGAATTAATTTAAAAAATTTTTTATAAATAACAAAATTTCCTGATTTTGGTGGGATCCAAGGAAGGATATATAAAGATTTAACTTAGAATTTTACTATATATATAGATTTACAAACAACCTGATATTGTAAAATTTGTCGAATTACAGAGACTTAATGGGTGGCCATCTGGCTGTGTTTAAAGATCATTGCTGCAAAAAAAAAAAATTTTTTTAGCGAAGCCCATGGGAAATAGACCTCGGGGAAGACCCGTTAAGATAAATTTGCCCGTGTTGAAAAGGGCCCCCAAAAAATTTTTGGGGTCAAAAATTGGAAAAAAAAGTTCCCAAAAAGTTGAAAATGCCTGGAAGAACTTCGGGGATAAAGCCGGGCCAGGCCAAAAGGGCCCGTCGAGCCATTAAAAAACAAAACTTTTTGGGAAAAAAAAATTTAAATTAATTCTTCAAAAAGAAATTGAATTTATTATATTTAATATAATTTATTTTTTTTTAAATGAATTTTAATTTTGATAAAAAACCCTTTTTACTTTGTAATTCTTTTAATATATCACTCAAATCTTGGTCACAAAAATTGAAGTAGAATTAGGGCAAAGAACAGAATAAACAAGTAATATAAAAAAATGTTTGTTAATTCCTACTTAACCAACAAAAAAAAAATTTTATTTTTAGCTATTTTTTATTAAATGGTGACAATTAATATAAATATGTATATCGTAGGATAGAATCACAACACTAAGGGGAAATTTAATTTTTAAATTATCATTAAAGTATCTATTGTCCAAAACCAATGGTGTATAAAAAATTTTCCCAGTTCAACTGAATGTTTTAAAAACGTGAAAAAAAAACATTTTCAATTTTTGACACAAGTCCCCAAAAAAGGGTCGCTATGTCGCCAAAAATGATGCCAATGTGTTGTATTTTTTAATTATTTGAAAAAATTTTTTTAATAAATTTAAATTTTTTATTAATAATAATTAAATCACTGTATTGTCATCCAAAATAATCATGTATATAAAATTACAACTCAATTGAGCACTTTAAAATGTATTTTATTAACGATTGAAAATTCCATCAAGGTAAATAAATAAATAGAGAGTGTGAGTTAATAGTAGGAATTGAAAAACACATATGGAAGAAAGAGAGCAAGATAATTCAAGCATTTGTTATAAATACAATATATAATGCCATCTCCTTCTTAAGACTTATCGAATTTATTATTGTTTCTTTTTATTTGTGTTACAAAAGCCCGTGATAACCTATTGGTTTTGGAAATCGTTGCCAGCGTGTCAAGAGTTTCCACTATAATGCCATTGAAGGCTCGCCATGTAGAGGAGTTGATGCATGTTAAGTCTCTCGAGGTTCAAAGTTATCCTTTAGCGTGGTACGGCAGTTTAGAGAGGGGACTCCAACTCAAGAGAGTTGCATCTTCATAACTTGTTTCAGATTCAAAATTTGTAAGCTCGTCGGCAATAGTGTGACTCTAAGAAACACTCACTCATTTTATGTTACAGCGGAAGTGTAAGAATTCTTCACAAAAACTGCTGACGCAAAAATCTATCCTTGATTCTGTCAATGCACATAAAATATTGACTCCTTAAGTAGCTTAATGGTGTGCCACATCCAGAGCGCGAATTAAAAAATATCCTCAGTTTCCAAACCTTATACACCAAATTTTAAATTAAATAGCAACTGCATGTGTTTATTCATACTTCAGAAACTCATAAGTAAATCTCCATATACAAGATTCAGATTTGAGAATCATTATTATTTTCACATACATTCCGCTGCTTTTCAACTGGAAAAAAAATTAAAAAATTGAGGTAGATAACAATTAATTATGAACGATTCAATATGAGCTATAAAAAGTTTTGAAAGGAAGATATGGACCTAAAAATTGAACCTTTTGACTGCTAAGTTAGACTCAGTGTTAAGTGTCTCTTACGTTGCATTTACAGGGATAGTGGTTAGAAAGTAAAAAAATAAAGCTATAAATGACAAGAGACATGGTGATTACTAGGTAGATGAAAGACCTCATGGCAAGACGATTGACAATGAGACGAAAAGATTAGAATAGGGCTTTGTTAAGAATGAAGAGCTTTTATCATCCCAAATAATTATTTGAGACAAAAAAAAGAAAACGAAATATATGAGTCAATGAGAAATAATGGGTACACTGGTTAATGGAGGTGCATCTTTCTGGATGTTAAATAAGAACCTAAGTAAGTATAAATTAAAGAGAGCCCGTTAGGAATTTTTTTTAACAAAGTGGCTGAAAAACTTCAACAACTCTACTGTATTAAATTATGATATAATCTTGATGCTTTCCAAGTGGATACTATCAGCAAGATTCGACAAGCCAACAGCAGTGCTTCTCAAACTTTAATAATTTCAGACTCAATATTCAATCTTAATTTTCATCGCGCCCCCTCCATACAAACAATGTATTGAAATCAGTTAATACTTTGACGCTAAAGCTACAACACTACTTTAACTTCTTAAGGGCCACCGATGTATATAAACGTTTCGATCATCCAGAGCGATAATTCCCTGGACGTATATATGCGTCTTTCCGAAGAGTGATCTTTCCTGTGCACTGCTACCCATAAAACTTTTCCGACTTGGAATGCAATAAAAGATTCTTAACAGTGTTTAGAAGGTTTTACCTTTTTTAGATGATTTGCTTATTTATCCCTTTTCTTTCCCCTCACAATGCATCAGATTCGCGCCCTAAGAGAAAAACGGTGGCTTTGGGGAGCAAATCGCTAAGACTTTTAATCGGCAGTTAAAAGCATTAATTATAAACGTACACATTATCAAGATAAATATTAATTTTTGAATGTAATTCTTTATATGACAAGCCCATGGGTTCACTATTCATTATTAAGCTTGTTCTTAACTTAGTATTGTTCAATTAATTATAAAATATGTGGTGCAATACTGGTACATTTATAAGTGTATTATATCTGTGTAAATGTGTATTTTATTTTTTACTGGGTCAGAATGTATTTGTATCTTTACTTTTTATAAATTAATAGATTTTTTAAATAATCTTTTGTTTTTGACTTTCAATGAGCTCGCCCCCCCCCGTATAGTTAACACGCCCCCAATGGGGCGCGCCCCACAGTTTAAGAAACGCTGGCCTACAGCCACAAATCAACAAATATTTTTTAATTAAAAAAAAGCAGAAAATATCAGATATGTCAGTCGTGTTGACTGTCTTCATTGACTTTAACCTTTTCGTGACGACGTACTGATCAACGGAAAACATTTTAGAGACGAGTGTGTCACATATGCTTCCTCCCCAAATGTCACCACCAGCCGGATGGTGCACTGATGAATTTCTCTACATCAGTGCTTCTCAAACTTGCTACGTTTGGACCCATTTTTCAATAATAATTTTTATGGTGCCCTTCTCCATACAATAATAATCTATTGAATTCAATAATACTTTGCCGATTAAGCTACAATACGACTTAAATTATAAACTGTAACAAAATATCATGATAAGTATTAAATTTTACATATAATTTTGTATATAACGAGCCCATGGGATCACTAGTAATTATTAGGCATTCTTAACTTAGTATCGATGAATTAATGATCAAATACATTGTGCAGTACTGATATTCTTATAAGTATATTATATCATTGTAAATGTGTATTTTTATTATCTCAGAATGTATTTTGTTTTGACTCCTTTCAGTAAATTAATAATTCTTTTAAATCTTTTGTACTGTCCTCCCGTCTGGGAAAATCATCTCTTCATCTGCTCGACCTAAATTTGAAGGAGGTAAAAATTGATTACCCAATCTAGCCATGAGAAATATAATTTATTATTACCAAATATAATAATCTAAGAAAAGCAAAATATAGAGGAAAAATCTAGAGTGATATAACAATAGCTCAAAACCCTATGTGAATAAGCACCTGAAATCCTAACAGGTTAACTTTACTCAAAGTTATCTTAAAAATCCTAACTTCCTTAATTTATTTTAATAGCTAAAGCCCGTCCTATAATCACGCGTCTAAATTCCTATTCTTACCGTTACAGTACTGCTTTCAGCAACTCACCTCTTTTCCTTCTCTTTCGATTACTACACTCCACTATATATACTAGCTAATCTGCATATCAAGGTTTCTTCTTGAGAGGGATGGCTGTGAAATAACTCAATTGCTGGCCCCAAAGATTCCACAAGAGGATTAATAGAAAATCACGTACAGCCCCGTCACTCTTTTATTTTTGAATTTTCGATATGTTCGTGTCCCCCTGGTAGAACTAGCACACACCCCTAGGGGGCTGCACCCTACAGTCTTAGAAACGCTGCTCTACAGGATATCATCCCAAAGAAAGAAGTGTATTGAACAGCTTACCACACGATAAGGGGGGTTTCAAACTGTTGTGTATTTGATACATCCATTGCGAAAGGGTTAGTTGCTGGTTTCTCTACAAATACGCCCTGAATGCTCACACCATTGGGAGAGGAATTCTAAGAATTCTTTGTGGATTTCATGGTGCTGTGAAATTAAATAGCCAGTCCCGTATGCAGTGTGTAATTAACAGCTAACTTTCCAGAAGCCACCAGTCCATTCTTTAGGTATGATACATAGTGCCTCAGCCAAAAATAAAAACTCTTATGCCATGCCAAATTTCTGGCTTTTCCCCCAGCCGTTGAAATGGACCAACTTTTAGTCCAGAGATCTATGTTGAATAATACGACGAACCAGTGTTACATTATCTCAAAAGAGACTATTCAACCCGGCTTCAGATAATGGCATCATCAGTAGGAAAAGTATGTGGCATCACGAGAGGACAACTGTGAAGAAGAATAGAGTAATACAGGATTATCAGAAATGAATGATCCGATTACAAAATTTAATAATTCCTAGATGAATAAACAGAAAATGATAATTAAAATGTAATTTTAAAGATAAAATATGAAAATGTGTTTGTACCCAACGTTTCTTGACGTAAAGTAAAATTTGTTTTCACTAATGTGTTTAATGTGACTTCTCCTTTAGTCACCCGTATTTGCCTTTATACAGGCATCACGTTTCTTGTGAAACTGTTTATACTATCTTCTTATACTCTTAGATGTAGGTGTATTTCTATGATTCTTTCTCCAAAATTCACGCTGAACCATGATTACTGACAGATTTTTTGCAAACGAGAGCACACGAAATTCCTTTCCCCGTTGCGACGCCATTTCCACTTCTGTTCTAGTTACAACATTGCTGCCACCTATTTGACAAAAACAATGTTACAATCTCAAAATTCCGTGTTTTATTTTTACAATGACATATTAATGATATTTTCTGTTTATTCACCTAGGAATTATTAATTTTGTAATCGGGTCATTCATTTCTGATAATCCTGTATTTTGCGTATATATATGTATCTGAATAGGACAATTTTCATTCGAGTATAAGAGTCGCGAATATTGTCCTCAAAACTAGAAAAATCAATTGAGTTTCTTCTCAAAACATATTGCTTTGAACGTCAACAGATTTTAACTGTTCACTTGCTAATTTCGTATCGAACAATAAAAAAGGTTAGGTAATGGGTACTATTCGATTCTTCTACTAATACTCTTGAGGAAACTATTCTTTAACTGTGATTTTAGTTCAAAAACCGCTTTCCGTAGAGATGACTAGATTTTATGCAAATGTTACTACTATTTAAATGCCTGCGGTTGAGTATGGGAGTTAATGGTTAAGCATTGCTCGTTACGCGTAAAATACAAGTATTAGAATAGGTGAACAATGACTGGGTGGTCGCACGTCTTGAGATCAACCATCGATGTAGAATCCACCAGGAATAGTGGAAGTAATCAACCTTGGAGCTGACCGAAATATCGGGCTTCGAGAAGTATCCTACAAGGAGCTTCAACTCCAGATAAGTTTTTGCAAAATGTAGTACATCCGACAAGGGGTTAGTATTAGGTCCCAGAGTTAAGGTATCCGATTACATTCGGAACCGTGATTTTGCAAAAGCGTATAAATGGATAATATTTATTATATTTAGTGTCACTTAGATTAGAAAACGTATACAAAATTGTTTTAAGAATATTATTACAATAAAAAAAATTATGTACAATATTTTGACCAAAATGAACATAGAATGACCCATTTTCAAAACATTCTCCTTTTATTAAAAATGCTTATATTATAATAATATTTTGACTGTATATAGCTCAGACCTTTGTACAGACGCTGAACTAAAATTTTTGAAACATATAACTTAGAAGTGGATTTATCCATATGTTACTACAACAAAGGGAAGAAATTTAATGGAAAAAAAACGATAATTATTTCTATTGGTGGTAACTCTGAAAGTAATGTGAATTTTTCAAAGATCCTAGTTCAGACTCTCTGAAGAAGTCTTTACTTTATCTAAGCACACACACACAAAATATCATTATTATAGAAGCATTTCTAATTAAAGAAGAAGGTTTTGAAAAAAGGTTATTCTACATTAGTTTTTTGCCAAAATATTGTATTTGAAGATTTTTTTTTATAATTTCCTTAAAACTATTTTATTCATGTATTCTAATCCAAGTGACACTAAATATCATGAAAATTATCCATTTATGCGCTTTTTTAAAATCACAGTTCCGAACATAGTCAGATTCCTTAAGTTATAAAATTGTAGATTGTATAAAATGCTAAATACAAAATATAAGTAGCTATTTTCATGATTCTTCTTCCTAGAACTCTCTCACACCCTCGACCTTCGGGCCGCGACAGTTGTACTTCGTAGATTCGAGTCTAAGACCTGTCTCCTGAATCCACTTATCCTGTTTCTGTCTTCTGTTTACAAACACTCGTTTTATTGCATGAAATATTGAATGTTTGTTCTCTATTTCGAAAAACATTTAAATTAAATACAGTCTTTTCCAATGCAGTGGTGTGATTTCCTTTTATTTCTAGCCAAAACATTCTTTTTTATTGCCAGGGTAAGGATCCTACCCGGAAAATACTCATTAGAAGTCAATTCAGAAGAACCTTACTTCAACCGACTAAGCCACAACGTTTCAACTCTCACCATTCATGTTGGAAATTAAAAGTGTATAAGTAATAGAGCCTATGAAAAATAGTACATATTAGTAATACGGATAAAAGTTATTTTCTTCCTCAATTTTTTCTTGATAGTTCACGAGACGAAATGCAAATTTACATCCATAGATTCTTTATTTCTGATAAAAAAAGTTTAATTTTTTTGGAGAAGGGGGGTTTGAAGAATGAAAGTTTTGGGGTTATTTGGGGTATTTTTACTTTAAAAAAAAGGTTTTTTTTACTATTTTAAATAAATCCCAAAACTTAGATTTCAAAGTATCCGACTATGTTCGAGACTGTTATTTTGCAAAAGCATATAAATTGATAATACTTATGATATTTAGTGTCACTTAGATTAAATACATGTATAAAATTGTTTTAAGAATATATTATTACGATAAAAAAATTTTTTAACTAATTATTTAAATGCAATATTTTTACATAAAATGAATATAGAATGACCTTTTTTCAAAACATTCTCCTTTTATAGAAAATACTTCTACAATAATAATATTTTGCCTATGTATAACTGAGAACTCTGTACAAAGTCTGAAATATAATTTTTAAATATATAACTTAGAAGTGTAGTTATCCATTATTTAAATAAGAGAGTGGAGAAATTTTAAAAAAAAAAAACACTTATAATTATTTTAATTGGTTGTAACTCTGAAAAAAATTGTGAATTTTTCAAAACGCCTAGTTCGGACTGTCTGGATAAATCTTTGCTTTATATAAGCAAAATATTATTATTATAGAACATTTTTCATCAAAGGAGAATGTTTTGAAAATAGGTAATTTAAACTTTCTTTTTTGCCAAAATATTGTATTTAAATATATTTTATTCTAATAATATTTTTAAAGCATCAATACATGTATTCTAATCCAAGTGACGGTAATTATCATGAAAATTATCCACTTATACGCTTCTTTTAAATCACGGTTCCGAACGTAGTAGGATACCGTAAAATATTCAGCAATATATATACGAATTACAGGTAGAGAAAAAAGCAATAAATGCAACAGTAGTAGTTACAACAAAGTACTTTACAAAAAAAAAAAAAGATTATGGATTCACAATGGAAATTAGGAATTCGAATAAAAAATGTTTAATTGAACTTAATTGATCATTTAGATTACTGCATTCATGAAATGTTGTTGTTGTGATACTAAAGCTTTTTTTATGCAAAACAATCTACTGCACACACAGTCATCACATTTCTAACCATGTCTTTTTTATTCTAGGTGCATGGTTTTAATAAATTTATATCAAAATGAATTTTTTTGCGTATTTATTTTTGCATGAAAGAAGCGGAAGAATTAATAATTTATTATAAAATAGTACAGAACTCAGCTATAAAAATACTGAAAGCATTACAGTGTGTTTTAAAAAAATAAATATTTGGCTGAAACTGGCATGTCGTGATAAACTTCTTGATCGTTTGAAGATTAAATTTCTAAAATGAAAGAAATGTCTGATTGAAAAGTACCCCTTGAAATATATGCATCCATTTAAAGTTAAATGACTATAACATGTTATAAAAGATAAAAAAAAGTTTTATAAATTCCTCTTGTAATCATGTTTGCATTTGGAAATATTCGGAAGAACATTTTATTTTGTAACTAACGAAAGAATATAGTATGTTCATTATTATTCCTTTTAGCATTTAGGAGAATTCAAGATGTATTTAAATGTGTCTGGAAAGAATCTTAAAAAGCTATTTACAAAAACACAAAAGAATTCTGTTCTTAATGTTACCCAAACATTAATAGATTTTCTCTGCATATTGAACAGAATACCCGAATGTTATATAAACGCCTGCCGTTTCTGTATTGTTAGGAGTATCCGAAACAGCTTAATTTTTATATTGCATTACAAATAACCTAAGCAAATTTGTTGAGATTTTATAATGGATAGTTTTAGAAATTTAGGTAGGTAAATATTATCTAAATTTGAAGAAATCACATAAAATGCAATCCGTAATAGTTAAAAGAGCATATACTTCTATTTAACTATTTTACCGCATAACTGCGACATCTTTACATTCTATTTTGTATTAGAATTTTATATCGTGTTCTTACATTATCAGCACCTACATCGAGAATAGTTCAAATCTTTATATTTTTGTTCGTACAAATCTATCAAAGTAAGTCAGGTTAAAGTTACATGCGAATTGCTAGACGAATATATTTATGTAGAATATGTTGTGTGTACATTTGTATCTGCTAAAGATTGTTAAGCAATTGTTCATGAAACGGTTATAATAATCTGAAGTTTTAAACTAATATGTAATACAAAAGATTAGCTGAAATACACCTTTTGGCGGGGGATTTCAGTTTTTACAATAATTTTGATTTTTTTATCTAAAATATGCATTTTGTAAGCTCTATTGAATCACAGTTTATATTTTTCCCCCAAAATAATTAAGTGCTAATTAATTATTAGTCCTTGATAATTTTTTTTTCATACTTATTTAAAACATTTCTTACGATTCTAAATCTGATTATCATAAGTTAACATCTCGAAAAGTAAAACATTATTTTTAAAGTTCCAATTTCTTAAAACTTAATGTTTTAGAGCAATTTAAAATTGTGATATTACCACTAATTCTTACTAATTTTATTATCTTTTCATTATTTTTTAAAAAAATTTGCTTAAAGTACTACTTTTACAATTTTGTTTCTGGGTTTTTAATATGCTACAATGAATTGCGTCACTTCTTTTTCAAGCTTATGCTGTAATAAATGATTCAGATACAGATTTCCAAAGCTTCTCTTTAACGTCCAAGCAGTGGAAGGATATATCAAATTTAAGACAGAAGAACATTTAAAAGTAAATGGGGCTGGAACAAGAGACAGCATCATCAATGCGATTCTTTTTATAAAGACAAAAAAGGAATTTTCTCAAAATTTCGACTTTAAGCACAGTGTTTAACCTGAAAATATTGAACAATTTTAAAAAAAAAAAAAATTTGTTTTTTGCTCTTTTGTACAAGAACTAAAAAAATTTGAATTTGTAAGTTAAAATTTGTTTTCCTTCTTCATATCTTAAATTTTCCTCTTCGTATCCCAATATATTAAAAGAATAGCATAACAGTATTTGTAGGTTGAATATAAAAAAATAGACAAAAATAAAATTTTTTTTTTTTCAAAGTTTGGTGCAGTAGTGAGGAATTTTTTTTTTTTTCTTTTTTTTTTGGGGGAGGAAGATATTTTTTCCCCAACGGATAGCAAATCGAAAAGGGGAAAAAAATATTTTTGGTTCTAACCCTATAATTTATATATATAATTAAAACGGTAATAATAACATATTTATGTAAATAAAACATTTCAATTTTAAAATTCAGAGAATTCTATTAAATATAAATACATAAAAAAAGAATGCACTTATACTATTCAATTTCAACATATTTAGACATATTTGTCTCATTCGATTTTTTCAAGTTTTATTCAAATCAAATTTGTGTGGGGAAAATTTTTTTTTTCCTTTCTTGTTGAAATGTATTTTACATTTACCAAAAAATATTTTGTGCACAATTTACTTTTCATATGCATTTGAAATAAGTAAAAAAATGTCTGGAGTGTTTCAGGAAAACAGTTTTGGATTCAAAAAATGGAAAAAGCGTTAAATTCAAATTAAAAAAAAGTGGATAAATAAAAAAAAACTAAGAGAAAATGAGAAAACACTCATAATTTTCTCTTCAACACTGTACATTATTAGGTAAATAAGCAACATTTAAGGACGTATTAAATCTACTATTTATTTTTCATTAAATAATTGTTTAAGAATATAATAACAAGTGAAAATACTGGCATCCTATATAATAACATTTAAATTTCTTGTTTTCTTAAAAATATTATTTTAAAATATTATATGAATTTTCAATTCCCAAATACAAAACAAAGGGCAAAGTTGCCTTTTTAAAATTTTTTTTTAAAAAAGATTTTTATAATTATTTTAATTTTTTAAAAAAAGGGGTTTTATTTTTAAAAAATTTTTAAAATTTTAAATTTTTAAAATTTTAAAAAAGTTAATTTGGGTTTTTTTAAAAATTGTTGTAATTTTTTTGCCTCATTTTTTTTTAAAAAAAAAGGATTAAAATTTTTTTAAATTTAAAATTTTTAAAATCTTTATTTAAAATCATACCGGGAAAAAGTCCCCAAAAAAAAGGGGGATAAACTGTGACTTTTTAAAGCAAAATTTGGGAATTTTTTATTCGAAAAAAATTTTTTTCCTTTCATTAAAAAAAATTGTGTTTAAAATTTTAAAAATGAAAAAATTTTTCCCCCCTTGTTGATGTTTTTTTCTGCAAAATAGCAGGATTACAACCAACCTAATTTACTAATTTAAGTTTCTATAATTTAGATGGAAGAGTATTTATATTATTCTATGGTTTTTTCCTGTAAATTAACGAATTAATCCATGAATTTTGGGTTGGATATTGACTTAATTATTCTATATGTAAACAATATTTAGACGTATATTGTGTTTCATATTTTAAAATTTTCAGTGAATTTTACATTTACTTTTGTTCTCAAAGTACTTATTTATGTTAACTAAGTATTTAATAATAATTAAAAAAATCAATATAAATAAATAAACGATAATAATAACAATGCAAATTGAAATGTATCAATGAGCCATACAAAATTACGCTTAAGATTTAATGAATGATTTTTTTTACTAGTGTTAAATAGGATATATAGCTTACATAGACTTGTAAAGATCATTTAATACTATTCTTTGTCTGAGGTTTGTTCAAAAACTCTATGTTTATAAAAATAAAAATATTTGGATATGATTGTGGTGGGAGACTTAACTATACTGTCCAGTGCATCTCTCTGTTTGAAGTGTCAATCAATTATTCCAGCTCAGAAGTCTTTAAACTTGCTGTTGTACTAAAACAAAAAGACCCTCTCATCAAAGACCATTGTTACTTCAAACTTAAAAATTTTTCTGACATGTGATTCTTCAATCAAAATGATGACAAAAGGTTATAGATAGTAAAGACGAATATATGCACATTATTTTAGGCCACATAGATCTTGTGTTCATTGCCTTCTTCCATCGTGGCAAAAAATTATAAAACTTTTGCATTTACCTGAGAATAAATGCACCTAATAATGGAGAAAAGCAGTATTAATTTTGTTGCTGAAGAAAGAGAAACCTGCAAACAGTCTTGGTAACTACAAGCCCAATTCAATCCAAGCGTTTGCTGTAAAGTTGCTAAAAAAGGGTTGAATGCAGACTGAGTTTTTGGGGTCAAATGGGCTATTAGGGGACTCTCGAAGGCTTTTCCCAGGCATGATCCACTATGGACCCAGAAAAAATCACCTTAACAGTAAAAGACGATTTTCACCAAAAGCAATCTACCCTTGCTGTGTTGGGGGATTTTAAAGTTGCATATGACAAGGTGTGGAGCC
Organism: Trichonephila inaurata madagascariensis; assembly: GCA_019973955.1. Taxonomy (NCBI): domain Eukaryota; kingdom Metazoa; phylum Arthropoda; class Arachnida; order Araneae; family Nephilidae; genus Trichonephila; species Trichonephila inaurata. Next base: position 31,171 of record BMAV01003618.1, read on the forward strand.
ATATGCTGCTCCACGAGCTGAAGAAACAGGGAGTAACCGAAAAGTTATTGAACTGGAAGCAAT
>BMAV01003619.1:0-14446 GCA_019973955.1 Trichonephila inaurata madagascariensis
TAGTAAGGGGAGGGCATATACCATATTAAGGAACATCTGCTTGTTGTTCTTCCTGTTGGATAGACAATCATGAGTCACGATACTATGCGTTCAATAAAGCTTGTTTTTGTTTGATTCCATACCGTATGCGTTGTATTCCTTTTACAGCGCCGATGCTTTCGTCATCCTTTACGTACATAATACTCTCCCTCATTTCAGAATTTCATGTCTCTTTGATGATTTTTCGTGAAGTTACGGCAATAAACCCACCTGTTGCTTAAGTTTTGCACACCAGTGTATAATATCATAAATTTATTAATATAGTTTTCCATCATATGATTTTGATTATTACCTACAGCTAAAATTTAGATGTATTACTATATATTTAATATTGTAACAGTCCACAACTGTAACCGATCTGATATCGCCCCCTGATGTGTGGCATGGCTGTTAAGCTGGCTGTTTCGCCCTCAGTCTTGTTGTTGTACGCGTGCGTGTTTGTGTAATATGTTTTTTATGTAGTAATTCTGATTCCTGTAATATTATGTGTCCCTGTGAAGTCCACCCAAAATAAAAATGATTCTTAACCTACCTGGATCATTCAAATACTCCAAAATTCATTACACTCACGCTCGCAAGGCGTTACAATATAAGTAATCAATATTATGCGCTTTAAGGTATCCGACTACGTTCGGAACCGTGATTTTAAAAAAGTGCATAAATGGATAATTTTCATGATATTTAGTTTCACTTAGATTAGAATACATGTATAAAATAGTTTTAAGAATATTATGACGAAAAAAATTATTTAAATACAATAATTTGGCAAAACCTAACCTTAGAATAACCTTTTTTCAAAATGATCTCCTAATTTGAAAAATGCTTCTATTATAATACTATTTTACCTGTATATAGCGCAGACCTCTATACAGAGGCTCAACTATGATTTTTGAAAAATTCATATTATTTTCAGAGTTACAACCAATTGAAATAATTATCGGCCTTTTTTCTTAAAATTGCTCCCCTCTGTTGTCGTAAAATATGGATAAATGCACTTCTAAGTTACATACTTCCAACACGTAACTAAAACGTAAATGTGTTTATGATTACAAAATCTAATTTCTCTTTTTTATTGATAAATTTCTGTAATCAAATACATTCCTTATGTAACTTTGAAATTTATTACAATAAAAGATGAGGTAAAGTATTATTTTCAAAATAAAATTATACTTTAAATTTTAATCTAAATATCATGTAAAATTCTGTGAGACTATCTTTTAAAGAGAAACTTACATATTTTAATATCCCATACTGATAAAATTTTGCGTAAATTTGATGCAATAAAATAAAATTTAATTTAGTTTTATATTCATTCTAATAAAGAGGTAATATATAGCTATAAAAACAATTTTTGGGTTATTTCGTTGTTGATTTTTTGTACAGACTGTTATAATAAAAAAAATAATTTTTCCTTTGAAAATTATTCCTGGAGATAAAATTTTGAAACATTATCTGATGTAAGAGATTAAATTTCTAATGTATTATAACACGCTGGAACTAGAAGTTTCTTATTTAATAAACTTATGTTTGTGCTGCAGGAATCTGTCTTATTTAACTAAAATACGTGAAGTTTCAGGTAAAATTAATCTAAATTTTGTACATTCCATAAGCAAGAGAATTTAATGTTATAACAAAAGCATCGAGATTTCTTTGAATTATAAACTGTAGAAGACTGCTGATATTTCTTGACTAGTAAAGAAGAAATCAAATTGATTTGTGACCACTCATATGTATGCATCTTATTTTGTAAAGTTTCCTTGTGCATTTTGTTTTGAGCAATCAATAATTATTACATTCTATAAGTATCAAACTGTGTATAATATATCTTTAGAATAAAGCAAAGAATGATAAACCATTAATAAATACAAGTTACAAATAAATTTTTACATTACAGAATAACCTAACACACAAGTAGTCTATTACATAAATACTGTAAAAGAGGAGTAGGCAAATAGAGTCCTGAGGCCCGTAAAAAGTTATTATGTGGCCTACCAGCAAAGTCGGAAAATCCGTTTTTAATCAAAAAACTTTTCCCGTGCGTGATCAAAAATACGTCTTTTATTTTTGCCTATTACAAAAACAAAGTACATGAAAGTGTTTCTACTAAGAGATCATCTGCAGAGTTTGGAGGACGAAGTCACGAGAAGATTTCAGGATTTTAAGAAAACTGAGTTAAGAATCAATTTGTCTGTTATCCTGTTACTGCTGATTTTAAAACAGCACTTGAACAGCTACAGCTTAAACTTATTGACTTGAAGTCAGATCACAGTGTGATGAAAATGTTTAATGCTATGACATTGACTTACAAATCTTTGTCAACTGAAAAATTTCCATATATATGAGGAAATTTTTCTTTATATTTTAGTCGACATACGAATTATTTGCAAGGGTAAATTTTGTTGCATGAAAATCAACAGAAGTAAATATAGTTGAAAGTTGGCTGACATTAACTTGCACACAGTGATGAGAATTTAAGCAAGCCATATCCCTAACAATTTAAAATAATTATAGAAAGTATTATAGGACTGATTTTAAAATTAAACGTGCTTACAGCTATTAATAAAATAATATCAGCACTAGATAAGTAAAAAAAAAAAAATAATACTATTTTGTTTAACTTATACTTACTATTTTTATAATAAATACAGTTTAAAAAGAGGTGACCTTCCGGTATTCTCCGCTCTCACAATATGGTCCTCGAGCCAAAACAACTTGGGCACCTCTGTTGTATAATAATTTGTAACGAAGGGATTTGTGCGAATGTACAATTGTCAATTTTTTCGAGTGTCACTACTACACTGCGATGATATTAATTACTAAATTAATTCTGCCTAGTAAATTTGTTCTAGAAATTTACAGCAAAAGCTTTTTTAGGAAGGTGTAATCAAAGAAAGCCTACATACGTAAAAATATAATGATTTCAAATCAAAAGGAAACACCCTGAACGAAGCATGCAACCCATGTGAAATTTAAATTATGCGTTGGCGGTGAGGAAATATGCAAACCATTATCATTATAGTGGCAGATGCATCTCACGGGGGACCGTGGAGACCCCGCAAGGGAGAACATATTGGCAATTTAAAGTCCGGCAAGTGTTTTTTAGTGCGTTTTTTTGTGAGTAAATTGTTTGACTATGTCTTGTGGAAGACATAGAGCGTTTTTTGACCAACTTTCTAATTTATAGGGAAGAAGAATAGTAGTCTATAGGAATTGCAGGTTATCCTTCAGATAAAATGGTTAGAGTGTTGGACGAAACCAAACAACTGTGATGCGGATCTATCATCAAAAGATGCAAGAAGAAACGACGAGCCGACGGGGCTGTTCGCATCCACCTCGTAGAAGCACTGCCCGTGATGACAGGCGAATCGTGCGAATGGCAGTGATGGAATACGTAACCATACCACGAACCACAGCACTACAGATTCAGTCTGTTACTCATCATTCGGTGGCATATTGTACCATTCGATGCCGTTTAAAGCAGAGTGGAATGTCCGCAATGCGTCAATTGCTTCTTTTACCCTTGACTGGAAACCACAGGCGATTGCGCCGCCAATAGTGCGATGAACTGTGGACATGGATAACAAAATGGAACGACATTGTGTTTACTAACGAATCTTGCTTTTGTCTGCATCATTGCGATATTCGGATTCGAGTTTGAAGACACCGTGGTGAGAGGCAACTGAAACGTTGCGTTATGAACCGTCATTTATAATACCTGCTACAATACCTGCACCCGGTATTATAGCTTGGGGTGGTCTTGGATTTCACTGCCGCATCCCTCTAGCACTCTTTGTCGGTACACTGAACAGCCAGCTCTGAAGTGTTGGAGCCCGTGGTCCTCCTATACATTCAACGCTTGCTATCAGCCATATTTCAACAAGATAACGGAACAAGACACGGAGTGCTTAAGAGTTCTTCTTTACCCATAATATTGAACTGCTTCCTTGGCCTGCTTGTTCTTCCGATCTATCGTCAATCGAAAACGTGCGGCTCATGTTTGCACAATGACTGGCCCGGAGTACATCAACCGCTACTACATCAGATGAACTTTGGCAATATGTGGAAGATGTATGAACTGCTGTACCCCAAGGATACATCTGCCTCTTTGATTCTGTGCCGAGGCTTTTGGCAGCGGTTATAGGCAACAATAACTGCTACAATAACTACTGATTTTGTAATCATACACACGTTAAAAGGGGCTATAATTTTAAACATCTGATTTTTGTACAACATGCTATATTACAAATAAATTTCGCTGTGATATCTCTGACCATTCTTGGTGTTGTATTTTGTATGTCTAGCAGTGTTGAGTACAATAGTGTAAAATTAATTTTAAAAAATACCGTGCCTCTTCTTAAAAATATTTTATTCATCATCTTATGTTACAATATTAATAGGTATTTCGAACAATGTATCATGAATTTTATTTTATAGAAATACAGAAATTTTTCATATGGAAAAATTTTACTTGCATAAAATCATTTGAAAAATTGCTGCAAATATATTTGGTATTATGATTATATATTTATAGAATTTTTGCCTCTATCCATTTGATTTTATATCATCAAGTTTAATATTTATGTCTTTCATTTCATTTATTCTTCTTATTAACTCATTTTAATTAAATATTTGTTTGAGAAATGTAACTCAAGATAGTTTCTTTATTTTTAATATAATTACACTGCATAATAAATTGTATATTTTTTTTTACTTCATTCTTCCCCAGAAAGGATAAAAGAACTGTTAAGAGAGTGTTACGTAATTATTAACAAATGCTGGATACATAGATACGAATATCTTCATTTTCAGCTTTCATTCCGCTTTTGGGAATTATTAGAATAAAAATATAAAGGCATCTTATAACAATGAGTTTGCTTATTAAATACATTAAAATGGCCAAATGTGTTCCTTCGAAGAAATAAAAAAAAAACAATATTTCACGTAATTAAAATATTTTTCTGTTGTCATTTGTCCAGAAATAAAGAACTTATAACAATATTATTTTATTATTATCGTAAAAAAGTGCTTCGTTATACATTAGCTAATGCTTGAATAATTCAAAGCAAGATCTGATTATTTTTTTAATTAATACATGAATCGGTGATCCGTTATTGTGATTCAAATCACACCTTTATTAAAGTTAGAGATGATGTACTGATACACTTTATTTAAAACTTCCGACAGAAAGAAAAATAATTTGCTTTATTTATCTAAAACTGAGATTGTAATAAAATTTTAAAAGATTGTTTGAAAAAAATTGCAATTGATCTTGTAAATATAAAAACAAACATATATATAACTAATATTACATATTCAAGGAAAATTATTCTTATAGATTTTATTTCATTTTGAGACACAATTATAATATGAATGAATACAGTTAATTTTACAGAATATAATTTATAGAATGTAAAATAATATTCTATTACCTATAAGCTTATCAACCGTCCGGAATTAGCCCACTCAACCCTGGTTTTTTTTTACAGCAAAAATGTCCGAGATTGTGAAAATTTTATGACTGGCACAAGAATTTTTTCTTTTAAAATTTTAGACCCATATGTTTTTTAAGGTTCTTGTTTAAGATTTCTAAGAAGAGACAATGTGCTTTTCAATTTTAATAACTAAATGGTCTTTATTTTCTGGTCTTTATCAAATATTTCAAAATCTAGGGTATTTTATTCCAGAGCTTAAAATAATTAAAAAAAATTAAGAACTCAAAAACAATACATGCAAATTAAAATATTGATATAAAATATCAGTTATGCAATTTTGATTTTTGTAAAAAGAATCTGGAACTCAAGCGTTTTTGCTAAGTATTATTTTCTAGGTTATTTTATATTGAATATCAAATTGTTTTAAATCATGTTTCTTTATTTTCATAAAAAAATGCATGTGTAAGTATAATCACAACATTCTTAAAAGTTTTAGTGCTTCTTACGATCCAAAAAAAGGACGAAAAAAGAACTTGACTCTCCCCAAATATTAAAAAAAGATATTGTTTGTTCTTGACTGAATGATATACTATTTTCTTACACATTTTTAGCTATGGAGGCGATTGCATTCTGAAGACCTAATCTGTTCTTTCTCAAACAATCCCTTTTAGATCCAAATAAAAACAATAAGTTTCCCTTAGTTATCACTTGCTTGCACTTTTCTTAACCCTCAATCACAGCAATTAGTTGGGAAGATGATTGCGGGTTCCTTCTCAGCAAATCCCAATGGCATTGGAAAGAAGCACAAAACCAAACAAAAATAAATAAATAAAACTGATGAAAAAGAAGAAATGCCAATGCTGCAAAAGCACATCATTAGGTTTATCGTTCATCAACGATGAAGAAGAGATTGTTCAAGGGAAAAATCCGGGAAAAATTACTTACTAGAATCTCTGAAGAGGACTCTTGGGACAAAATATGTTGTTGAATTCATCAGGCTGTATATCCGTGTCATTCCTTATGGAGGAGTTCAAGTAAGGATCATTAAATAAATAACCCAACAAATGCTTCCAGTAGATTTCTATTGCGTTCTATTAAATATCTACTAGAAGTTCAGTGACTTTCCTGAAAATAGCGTAAATATTTTTTTGAAAATATAGAATTGTATGTGTGTGATATTTGGTAAAATAAGGTTTGGAAATACATATTTGGTTGTAACTATTATTCAGAATAAAGCTTTGTTTACGTTACCTCATTATTATTAGAAACTTAGTGAAGGTTAAAAAATATTCACAATTTCGTACATGAAGTAAGACAACTTAAGCATTTAAAAGGCATGAATGGGAGTTTGTAATCAAAATAAATTTTAGAAGAAAATGTTATAGATATAGCAGCATATTTTACCTATTTGTAAGAAATGTGAATGTAATTCATTTTAGGCTTGTATTAATTTCAAGCCATTTCGTTCATTTATATTAATCTTTTAAATATTAATATATATTTATTATTATTAAGCTTTAAATACAAATTTTGCATTTTATCTTTGTTTTTAGTAAATAATCTTGTCAAATGAGTACTTTCAGTAAGTCTGCAGTTTGGGAACCCTAAGTGTCTGAAGGACAGTTTTGTTCCCAATATGTCTTAATGTATTTGGTAAGTATAGGTGATGAATTTTCTGTATGACATTGAGAATTTCTTTTTATATATTTGACTTTTCTTATTGCTACGGAGCTACTTCTCTCATAGCAAATTAATAATTTATATGCATCTAAAGTCATTTTAATAAGCAATCGTTAATTTTAAATAAATTATCCACGTCCGAAATAATCGAGCTCTGTACATGAAATAAAATTTAAGATTTAGTCACAAATTGTTAACCTTGACAAATTGTTTATTTTAAGCACCAACCAAGCAGTTGTTTATTTTAAGCACTTTCCATGCATTAGACAAGAGGTCTCCAACCCACAGTACGACGATTGGATAAAACCGGGCTGCACAAGGAACATTAAATTATTTCCTTTTTTATTTATCGGGGTGTATTTCTCTGGCTTTTGAGCGACTTTTTATTGAAACTACTTTATACTCCATGTTAAGTTATCCGACTAAGTTCGGAATCGAGATTTTGCCAAAGCGTATAAATGGATAATATTTATGATATTTAGTATCACTTAGATTAGAAAACGTATATAAATTTTTTTAAGTACATTATTACAGTAAAAAATTATTTAAGCACATTATTTTGACAAAAAATGAACATAGAATGACCCATTTTCAAAATATTCTCCTTTTGCGAAAAATACTTCTATTATAATAATATTTTGCCTGCATATAGCTCAGACCTCTGTATAGAGATTTAACTAGAATTTTTGAAATTTATATCTTAGAAGTGGGTTTATCCATGTTTTACGACAACAAATGGGAGAAATTTTAAGAAAGAAACGCCGATGATCGTTTAAATGGGTTGTAACTCTGAAAATAATGTGAGTTTTTCAAAAAAAAAATAGTTCAGACTCTCTGGAGAAGTCTTTACTTTATATAAGCACACACACACACACACACACACAATAATATTATTTTAGAAGCAATTTTTTTATAAAAAAAGAACATTTTGAAAAAAGGTTATTCTAAGTTAATTTTTAACCAAAATATATTGTATTTAAATAATTTTTTTTTAATTAAAATGTCCTCTTAAAACAATTTTATACATGTATTCTAATCTAAGCGACTCTAAATATCATGAAAATTATCCATTTATGCTCTTTTTTAAAATCACGGTTCCGAACGTAGTCGGATACCTTAAGCTCTTATTCCTGCCCTGCTGTTGTTTGTCACTTGCGCAAGTAGTGAACTTTCCAAATGTTTATTTACAAGGTTTAAAACTTATATATACAATAAGATAATGCTTACGTTAATGAGTCAGCCTAAAAGACGGATAGGGAAGAGAGTAATTAGTATTCCTTCAATGTTGTAAAGAGTTCAAATTTTCGTAGAAACAATTCTAACGAAAAGGCTCTAAAGATGTTTGTTTTTATCCACTTCAAGCTTTTTTTATACGCAAAAATACCATATCAGAAAGTACGCTTTTTGTTCCTTTATGATTTTTTAATCCTACATTATTAGTTAGTTATGCGTCCTGTATTCTTACGCTCTGACTGTTCAAGTTTAGGAACCAGAGGTTGCTTTGCCTGTTTTTAGTATTTCTGTGATGTTACAGTTTCTTGCTGTCTGGGGTAAATTTATAAAAGGCCGGATAGATTGAAAATGAATGCCGTTCTTCTTCATTGTCCTTTTAGCTTCATTTATTTTTTTCTTGATCCTACAGAGCTCAGTCTACATCACGTTTTCTCGATGAATTATTATTGAGTCGCTTCCCCAAACATAGCAATTGTTCAGCAAAATCACAAACAACGTTGATTTTATTATATTGCTATGTGTTCTTTTTCTCTTTCTGGAAAATAAATAAATAGAATTTGAATTTATTTCCACCATTAATTGGGTTTTCAATATCGTTTGTCTGGTGAAATCTTACATGAGGCAAAATTCTAAGTTATTTTAAAGCTTTCTTATTCTTTATTCTATACGCGTTGTTTTTCGTTTCAGTATGATTAATTTAAAACGAATAATTCTCATTATATAGAAACAGATTGTTCGAAAACTATAAAAAACATGTAGTGAAACACAAATAAATTAATGTTTAAGATGGAAAAGTAGGACAAGGAGCCAAATAAAATATGACTTTTGTATTCAGCGATATATCTTTCCTTTATTTTTGAACATCGAAGAAAATATATTTCATGTATAAAGAAAACTCAGTGTTTGTTATTTGTTATGTCAAATATTACTAAATCTAATCTGAAGAAATTGGAAAGCATAAAAGTACAGAACTCTCTACTTTCCTTTCCTTTCAATGGTATTTTTGGTGAAAGTTAACTTTTTTTTTATATAAACATAGTTCAAGATCTTTAATGTGTTTACTGACATTTCTTTTGGGAATATCAAGCCATCTTCTAAATAAACACACTTTTGAGTTGTTGTTATAGAAACAATACAACTTTTTAGATCGAAGTAGTTTTTTTTTTAAATCAAACACCTTTTGTGATGCTTTGTGTTATGTGCTCATATAATTCTGCTTATCAATCAGTTTTTTGTAACTATAAAAAAGAAAAAAATATATTTGTAATACTATATTTATTAGCATTTTAAATTAATAGTTCAAGAACATTCATGAATATTTAAAAGCAAGCGTCAAAAACCTTGAGTCAACAAGTTTCTCAATGTTTAAGTATTCTTGAAGGCTTACAATTTTACTTTTGCATTTTTGTTCGCAAAATACTTATTATGCTTATAATATTCTTACTTACTAAAGTGTTTTTTCAATTCCTACTATTAACTCACAATCTCTATATATTTATTTGTTTATTTATTTATCTTGGTGGAATTTTCAATCGTTAACTAAATACATTTTAAAGCGCTCAATTGGGCTGAAAATTTATATACATGATTTTTTTGGATGAAAATACAATAATTTAATTATAATTAATCAAAATTAATTGATTAAAACTAATTATTTAAATAATTAAAAATACACAGCCACGTTGGCGACTTAGCGACCCTCTTGACGACTTGTGTCAAAACTTGAAAAGGTTTTTTTTCTCACGTTTTAAAGAATTCAGTTGAACTGAAATTTTATATACACGATTGTTTTGGATGACAATACGATTTTTTAATGATAATTAATAAAAATTAATTACAACTTAATGTTGTGATTCTGTCCTATGTATATGTATATACATATTTAAATGAATTACAACTTTTTGATAAAAAGTGGCTAAAATAAAATTTTTCTTTGTTGTGATCTAAGTAGGAATTCATTTTTAAAAAAATTATATTACTTGTGTTTTGCTTATGGTTTCGCAATTAAATTATTAACCATTTGTATTTTAGGTAATACTTTATCGTTGATAATTTTACAGTTTAACCAAAAAGTTTTAAAAGTTATTGAACCTAGATGAAATACCAAGACTTCTATAATTCTTTTCAATATAAGAAATAGAATAATGTACAAATTTTTAATTTGGGTGGCATATGCTTAGAAACTGAGTTAAATGACTCATTTGGTCGAGTATTTTAAAGAATATTTCTTTAAAATGTTTTCTTTGTTTTGTCCCTCTATTTTTAAACTTGAACATATTAATAATACTCAAGATAAATAAAACTTGTTGAAAAGACTTGGAACACATTATAGCCACATTTACATGGATGAAAATTGCCAGCAAAAAAAATGCCGGCATAATCCTCTCTAAACCCGTTTACAAGACAAGCCGGCATTTAACTGGTTTAAAAAGAGTGCAGAATTTTTGGACCTGCTTGGGAGAAGGGCAAACACAGATTGATTGATTGAATATTAACGTCGCACTCTTCAGCTACACGAGGGCTTTTGGCGACGGACCACGTAATTTTGAACCATGGTCAAGTGACGTGGACGACACCTGAGCTGGCACCCCCCTCTCCTAACTACCACACCACACCAACGGGAGGACGTTTCAGCTCTCGACAGATTTAACGTGCATCGCTGCCCTACACGGCGGGTCTTTAGTGGTACTGGGCTCGAACTCGTGACATGGCAAGCCACGGTCCGATACCTATACCACTCGGCTACCGCGGCCACAAGGGCCAACACAGAGAAAAGCGAGTTGTGTTTTTCAAATTTTTCCATGATGCAGTGCTACTGATATTCATTTGTTCAAATATTCTGCACGTTTGACGACGTAAGAAATTGAAGACCTAATAAAAAAATATATAATAGAAATGAAATATAGAGTTAAAAATAAGTTTTTTTAAAAGAGCAAAAATGTGAAAAAAAAATGTAAAGATTTTATTTATTTATATTATTTGATAATATGTAATTAGTTGAAAATATCTCTAACAGTTCATAAAAATATTCCAATGAATGAAAACTTTACACACCTTAAATAGTGACATTGAAGCAGCCATTTTTATGTCATAATAAATAAATCAGGCATTTAAAACTTTATCATCAAAAGTTTTATGTCTACATGTCTTTACATAAGCAATTTAATAAACAAGAATGCAGAATAAATGTAGAGATTTTATTAATTTTTTGACAGTATCTAATAAGTTGAAAATATTTGTAACTTTGTATGAAAATATTCCAATAGGTTGTCTTCCATCTTACTGTATAATTATTATGTGTGTAAATTGAAATTATAATTTTTATCTTTATGATAAATAATTACCGATGACCGGCAATCGTAGAAAATGGCAGATCCTAAATATGATGTTACGGTATACTACGGAATAGCGCTTTGTGATAGTGGTCAGACTGAGCCTTGCTTCGTTACACCAGTCCCATACGCGGTGACTGTCAAAGCTTAAACAGAAATGTGACACCTAAAATAGAACTCTGTGTCATTTCGTCGTGTATATCCTTGCAGTAAGAAACTATTGCAAGCAAATGTATTTGTTCTGTTGGTTTAGTGGTAATAAATTCATGTCGCTAGCGCTTATCAACCGATAATTGTAATGTTGATGTGAGAGTGCCCAAAATATTCTAAACATGCTGCAACAGCTCAACAGAAGGAGAGTTTAATAAGATAAGAAGATGATAACCTTCTGGCTGCTTTGCTGTCTTTTGAACGTACTGTGTTCTCTACTTCTAACTATCGTCGTCATAGCTGATATACCACAGCTTGTAAGTGGCTGTCCACTGTGATACGGTGCACTATCCAACCTTCCTCATACGCGAGAAAATTTTGATTTTCTGTCACCTGGAATTTGCTCTTAAGATTGAATTTCGATTCTTCGCTTTAAGGTATCTGACTACGTTCGGAACCGTGATTTAAAAAAAGCACATAAATGGATAATTTTCATGATATTTAGTGTCACTTAGATTAAATTACATGTATAAAATTGTTTTAAGGACGCTGACAAAAAAAATTATTTAAGTACAATATATTTCGGCTAAAAATTAATTTAGAATAACCTTTTTTCAAAATGTTCTCCTTTTGTGAAAAATTTATCTATTATAATAGTATTTTGCCTGTATATAGCTCAGACCTCTGTACAGAGGCTCAACTATGATTTTAGAAAAATTCACATTATTTTCAGAGTTAAAACCCATTGAAATAATTATCGACGTTTTTTTCTTAAAATTTCTCCTCTTTGTTGTCGTAAAACATGGATAAACCCACTTCTAAGTTGCATATTTTAAAAAATCTAGTTGAGCCTCTGTACAGAGGTCTGAGCTACAGAGAGAAAAAATATTTTTATAATAGAAGCATTTTTCACAAAAGGAGAATATTTTGAAAATGGATCCTTTTATGCTCATTTTTTGTCAAAATATTGTACTCAAATAATTTTTTATTGTAATACTATTCTTAAAACAATTTTATATACATTTTTTAAATTAAGTGACGCTAAATGTCATAAATATTATCCATTTATACGCTTTTGCAAGATCATGGTTCCGAACGTAGTTGGATACCTTAACACACTTTATTCCGAGAAGAGCTCTACTACCCTGTTTTCTTGGCCAAAAGACCGTTAAAGTTATTGCAAAATTTATCACTTCCAATCCTCACACTGTGATTGTCTGAAGAATATATATACTGCGAATATTGAAACTTTCGCATGATTCATTGAGCTTAGGCTATTATATTATCCTGTGATCTGCCTCGGCTTTCGGTTACTCATTCTTGATGTTGAATTTTCACAACACATAAATATATACAATAACGAGTTATTCTTCTTTTTTAGATTTATACTTCACAATATATATTAATGTCTACTTTAATTCATCATAAATGTTCTAATTCTTATTATAATAACACATTTTCTTTAGTAAAATCTGATGAAAATACTCGTGATGGTCATATTGACACACTGAATTGCATATAGTCTATAAGCAATTAATACAAAATTTAAAAAAAATAATTAAAATAATTTGTTAATAGCTTTATCTATACAGAATGTTTTTTTTTTTGTTTTTTTTTTGCTTTTCCTTAGATTTTGAACTTAATTATGTGGGACACACTAGAAAGAACTTCCACGACAAAACATCACTATAAGTATAATTTAAAACTTTGATAAACACGAAGTTTTTTCTTGGGATATTCAACAAATTTTGAGTAAAATATATATTTGTGTATTTAGAAAATACCCATGATAAGTAAAGGTGACACTCATTTCTGGAATATGTGTGTTTAAAGATATCTATGATGCTTTTGTATCACCCCTCTAAAGTATTTTGTTTCAACACGACTGTGGATAATTTCGCAAAATGTTCCTATTTAAAGTAAGATAATTTCATTTACCCTACATCATTAACAAGAAAGAAAAATTACATTAGTAAAGGTGATTCCATAATTGCATAGTTACTGAAATCTAAATTACAAGGATCACACACAGAGCGCATAACACTAGGATTCTGACACAAATAGCTCTCTGCGAATCAACTTGATTGTACAAAGCCGATTTCAGACAAATAATCACTCAAGTAAATTAAGTAATGCATCTAGGTCCCTCTTAAATGGGTTTCCTTAAACATAATGATGAGATAAATTTTTTTTCGTTAATTTTGAATAAAATGATGTGGAAGTTTGCATTTAAAATATTTAGTGTATTCATTTTAACTATAGTTTTTTCTATATCTTCAGAATTTTTTAACCCTATTCACAGAAAGAGTATGGTTTCTTATATATAAATTGCCTTTAAGCATTATTTTGGATTCGAAGAACAAGCAGAATAAGCCATTGTCACTACACTTTTGTTGCTAACGTTGTTTTATCCGACTTTGTGAGGAGATTAAAGGAAAAGGGACTTAATTCCTTTCGCCAAACCAATGAGCTGTTAGAAACCCAGAGATGAATTAGTATATTGCTGTTTTGTAACATTCCAGCAACAAAACGAATTAGTTTTAAGAAACATGTTCAGTATCCTATTATCCCTTCTGCAAG
>BMAV01003619.1:16459-50296 GCA_019973955.1 Trichonephila inaurata madagascariensis
CAATTAAGCTTGGTAATCCTTTAACGACCCACTGAAGGGATGAAAGGCGAGTCAACCTTGCCCAGCCCGGAGCTTGAACCTAGGACACCGAATTTTATTAACACACACACACATCAATGTATACAACTTATTACGAGAACTTGATGTAGCTAACCATAATAGATGTTCATCAATTTCTATCAATATAATACCATGACGGAATAATGAAAACATAATTTAAATTATTTCTGCATTAGCAATATGAGTATTTATTTGCTCGTTCCTTCGTTATATTTGGCCTTTAGGGGGATTTTGATAGATGCCAGAGTAAAGTATGTTGTATTAAATAATGAAATCTCAACTAAATATATGCCACGTAAATACGTAGAATTATTTCTCTCTTATTCGTGTATATAAGAGATTCAATTTATTCATAGAAATTATGGAATTGTTGAAAATATAATAATGTTAATCCAATCTTATATTATGTAAATGTAACACTTATTAGGTTGCTGAAACTGACATATGTTGCGAAAGCACCCAAAGAGCGAAGGAGTGATTGACCCGAGGAGGGGCGGAGCGCCTAATAAATCTTAGGCACCCAAGGAGAGAAGGGGTGATTGACGCGAGGAGGGGTGTGAGCGTAGTTTCTCTTTACTCTGGTGGCAACAGGGGGAGGAAAAGCTCTCCGAAAAGAGAGGGAGAGATGATTCCTCTAGATGCGTTTGGAGGAAACAGACGGCTATGAGCGTGCGCGATAATATTTAACCTTTTTTATGCATCCTTGTAAATACTTAATAAATGTTTTATTTAAATTGAGAAACACTCGTAGCCACATCATTTATTTCGCACTTAGTTTACAGTTTGTGAATTTGTGAATTTGAGTATTGAACAACATACTTTGGTGCTCGTGCATTTGCAAAGATGTTTCCAACATAACTTGATTATTTTTGACTAAATTTTCAAAATGAGCTAAATTTGAAATAATTAAAATCACATGGTATAAGAATGATAATAATAAGAAATTTAAATGAAATTTAAATGAGATTCGATCAAACACGTTTCTTTTTTTTTTTACAAAGAGAGAAAAAAATTATAAACTTTTTAATCATAATTGTTGATAAAAAGGATATTACTACTTCGAAATACAGTGAATTGAATTTTGATGCAAACACCCATAGGCATATACTAAATGCAAAAAAAAATATATATAATTATTTGCAAATATTTCTGTAATATTAATTTTTTAAAAAAAATCAAGTTAAATTCCGCACAATATAACGAATTTTCTTATTACTTATGCTTCTCAACATATAGAAAAATGTTTCAAAGATAATATATTGATAAAAAAAAATTAATTCTTTTAAAAAATGTTTTACATTTTTCAAGGACATCTAAATTTAGTTTTAACAAATTATATATAACTAACTGTGTGTGTGTGTTAAACTGATTTTCTAGATTTTCAATTTGAACTAAGAGATCAAAACCTGAGTCTTAATGATTTTGATTAAAAAGAATCCTTTGATTTTTGAATTATTGTGATTTCTCTATTGAGCAGTAATATACATATATTAATTTATAGAAAAATAATTAATATTTCTACATATAAAATTCCCGTGTCACAGTGTTTGTCCACGATGAACTCCGAAACTATTCTTCCGATCTTAATATAATTTTGCACATTGTGTGTCATTTCGTCCAACATAAAATAAAGAATAGTTTTCATCTCCATGAATGACGTCATTATTTTTTATTGTCTGAAATGTAAATAATCCAGTAAACTGGAAAATTCCCAAACTGTCTCAACGCGCGTGTGTCGGTAGAAGAGGATTGGTAAACCAAGGTACACGAAAAGTGAACGCAAGGCGTATTTAAGGGCGTGGAATCCATATTTTGCATCAGTTTCCATTAATAACTGTAACTTTGCCGGATAATGCCGGACGACCGTATCTTAAACACACCGTGGCAGGGACTTACCTCAAAACCTTCGGAGAGCGAAAAGTTGGTCTCTGGTGTATTTGGAATCTGAATCTGATATTTGATCCAATAAATTGCCATAACTTGGCCGGATAATTCCAGATGACTGTTTATTACGTGGAAAGTGGTAGAAGCTTACCCTAAACGTCTTGGAGTGGAAAAAGTAAGTTTCCGGTGTACCTCAAGATGGTGAACGGGAATCTGATATCGGATTTTAGAAATTACCTCAACTCTGTCGGATGACTCAAAGCCCCCTAATTGCAGGAACTAAGCTTGAAGACTCAGGGGCGCCAAAGGTAGTCTCCGGTAGCGTCTACTTTCATGAAACGGGAATCTGAAATCAGATTTCAGAAACTCCCGTAACTGCCGGATATTGCTGGAATTAGATGAAATAGCTTCACGTTGGAGTCCCGCGTGCGGATTTTCATTCCCTCTAACGGCTGAACTTGCAAGTGCTGGGCACCGGAAGTTATTTGCGTGTGCGTTTCGGGGCGAGGAATGAGAGTCTGAAAGAGGATTTTTGGAGTTCCGGCAACTTAGCCGGATAAACCCGGCTGAACGTAATATACGCGGACAACGGCCCCAGTCTAATTTTCAGACGTAGGGAAGCAAAAAGCGGCTCTCTGATGTATTTCGGTACTTCGGATTCGAATATTCAATCCAATTGGAGAAATTTCCGTAACTATGCCAAATAATGCCAGACGACCAAATTTTACACAAGCTGTGGTAGAAGCTTACCTTAAAATTCTTAGGGTGTGAAAAGTGCTTTCCTGGTGTTTTTCTGGGAGGGGAACAAGACTCTGAAATCAATTTTAGAAACTGCCGTGACTTTGCCGGATAATGCCGGACGATCGTAGTGCACCATCCTTTTTTCAGGGACTCAACTTGCTGGAGTAGGGACGCCGAAAGTTGCCACAAGGTGCACCTTGAGGAGGGGAACGAGAATCTGCATTCGGATTTCAGACACTCGCGTAATTATGTTGAATATTGTTTGAAAGTTGTCGAATGAAGTCTCGCGTCACACAAATTTCATTCCCTATGGCTGCTGAATTTTCAGGAGTATACTCCTGCAAATTTCGCAAGGCTATATATTTGCGAAAATGCGATCACAATAGAAAACTGCTTTGGCAATTGCATCTCCAGGTGTTGCCACTTTGTTCGATGATGAACAAACTGCACATTCAGCATTCAAGCTGCCTTTAGACATTCATAAGAAACCAGATGCAATTTGTAACATTTAAAGAAAAGTTGAATGACTAGGGTATTGCAAAGCAGTTCAACCATAATAAGGATAAATGCACAATGATCCACAAACATTCACTCGAAGCATTACATAGAACTTTACAAGATTTAAATGACCTCGAAAAATATTCTGGTGTACTGTCCTTCTACTGTTTGGTAATTTCCGACAGACATTGCAAGTCCTTCCTCGCTCGACTTTTGCTCACGAGATTAACTCATGTTTAAAACAATCGTTCTTATAGCTAAACGTCGAAACACTTCCATTGACCATAAACACGCGAGTACATTTACAAGATGATCAATCGGCACAAATATTTTCTAACCAGTTGCAGTATATTGAAAACGGTGATGTAGAATTGCATCCCAGTACGTAATGTGTCATATTGCCATAAAATTTCTGTACTGTTTTTCAGACAAAAAATTAACAAATTGAGAGTATCTACCTGGATACTCTGAACAGTTATCTAGGTAATGATTGGCTCTACAATCATGTTTCTCATGCAGAAAATATGTTGATGTTGACGAAATAAACTTCCAGATACAGAGTCTCTTTGCCTGGTGATATACTCTCCTTTTAATCAAATGACACTATTGTTAATGAAAACGAAACCGTAAATTTTCCAATGACTTTTTTAATTCTCAGGAATTATCAGAAATGGCGCCGCACAACCTTCGGTTAAAGATTGGTTCATTGGTTATTCTGCTACGTAACTTAAATCCACCAATATCATGCAACGGTACACGTTTGGTCATCAAAAGGAAATTTCTTGGAACAACAATCTCCAATACCAATCCATCAGAATCTCCATTACCATTAAAAAGGTTTCGATTCTCAATTCATTTGATTTTGACGATAACTATACAGAAATTATTATACACACGATTTGGGATGACGATACAGAGTTTCTGGAAATTGCGCAGCTAACAAAACGTGATAATATTTGGAACATATTAAAATATAATTTGATTTTGATTAACGTATTCAACTGAGAAAAATAATGTACTATAAAATGCTCTGTGTCACTTTTAATTATTTAAACTTTTCTTCTGACGAAACACATCTTAAAAATTCAAAACATGGCTTAGTTAAAGTATATGAGAATTTTAACCATATTCTATATATGATAGTTAATAACAGTCGATGTTAGCTAGTGGTTATGGTCACGAGCTCATGGCCGGCTTGTTATATGAGCCCAATACTACTGAAGATCAACCATATAGAGAGGGAAGATACACGTTTAATCTATCGAGGCTCAATATCCTCGTGTTGGTGTGGTAGTTAGAAGAGGGACATGTCAGTTCAATCAAGTGTCATCCTCGTCGCTTCATCTAGGTTCAAAATTACGAGGTCCATTGCCAATAGTCCTTCTGCTGCTTTAAAGTGCGACGTTAATAAAAATATATCACTCATGATATGCAATACTAAAGGAAATTTAAACTTATTGCAGATTTCAATGAGATATCGATCTCCCAAATTATTTTTTCCAAAATAAAAATAAAAAGTCCTTTCTAAAAGCTATTATTTCCTTTTCAATGATTTAGAAATTTGATAAATCCTTCCAATATTTTATTATTCATTATGCCTACTTTTGCTTTATTGACTTAAATCACTTATCACACCAGAATGTGAAAAATCCACATCTTATCCCTTAGATTAAATGCCTGATTAAGCAATCAAAAGAGTCCCCAGGCAGTTAGAAAACCAATTTGAACCGTATGATGAACTATCTTCCCACAAAATCCTTTTGTTCTCCTACCGTAACGGGACTAAAGACAAAGATTAATTAACAAATCGGCCGTAAGTCACCTTGGTGGTGAGCCCCTGTTGTATTTATCCTCTATCCTTCGTAACAAGTTCCATCATTTATTATCCTTGAACAAGGTCGCTAGGGGTAACCGATAAATTAAGTGGATCTTTCACCATAGCTATCAGCACCATCCATCATTACAAGGAAGGAAGGTTTCACTTCTCATCTGGTTTGTGTGAGAAAAGGTCGATGAGAGAAGTAGTATTATTATATAAAAAAACAAGGAAAAAAGTATTTGGATAAAAAGAATTTTTGAAAAATCCAATCCAAAAGACGATACGACTGTTCTAAGGTTATTATTTAATAATTGTTCATGTCTGGTTGAACCTCAACTTCAGAAATTAAATTTTTTTCTTGTCTGCGCCTTGAAGCCTTTTTTAATTCTTACTATTAGTTCATACTAACCCCATATATATATTCTGTTCAAATTTTCAATCATTAATAAAATACTTTTTATTCACCCACTCCATACATTTCTTAAACTTGTAGTGGATATTCATCCACTCCATACATTTTTTAAAATTGAAGTGGATGATATTTGATGCTAATACAGTTTTTTCAAATATTAGTTAATTAATTTAATTTAATTAATGAATAAATAGTAACAAGCAAAAAAAAAAAAAAAAAAATAGCAGTACACCATACATAGAAAAAAAAATGGAAAATCGCTTTCTACTTTGCCTTTTTAATATTGTGATTCTGTCATTTATGTATGCATATTTTTATAAATTATAATTACTTAATAAAATCTAACTGAAATAAAATTTTCTTTTGTTGATCTAAGTAGGATTTGACTTAAAACTTTCTTTTATCATACTTTTTTGCCATATTTTTAATGTGAATAATCAAATCATTTGCATAAAAACTAAAAAATTATTAAAAAATGTTTTAAGAATAAAACTGTATGCACAGTTTATACTCATTTCTGTGTAAGATAATACTTTTAAGTTAAACTGGAAAAAATTATCCTCAAAATGTTGACTTTAATTTCCATCATTTCAATAACTTTATGAAAAGTTTCTTTTTTCATCTTCCAGACGAGGAAGGCTTAGAAAAAGCCTTTCTAACCATACCTTAGGGAGTAGATATCATTACTTTTTTAAAATAAGTTAGTTAAAAGAAGGCTTAGAGAGGAGTTAAATTTTTTTCAGAAGAGACTTCATTTTTTAACACTAAAAGGGCTATATTTTGGTTCCTGAGGCACTTATTAACCATTCTTTTACATTATATTCTTTTTTGCAAGAGTTCTCCATACGTTTCTCTATCTATAATTGCTCCTTTCTTAGAATTATGAATAATAAACAAATACCGTAAAATCTGACGTATAACGCGCACCTATAATTTCAAGCGATATTTTTAAATTTAAGATACAGATTCACCGCACAACTCACCCCTCCCCTTTTTATAAAAAAACCTGAAATGTACGTATCCAATGCTCTTGTGTATTGAAGTCATTTATTTAAGGTATTATCCGAGACTTATTAAAAGTATTATATATCTAGAACTCTCTACAATTCTCAAACTTCATAAGGTGTTTCATTTCTTTTAAATAAGCAGTATTTCGATATATGTAGAAGTCTAACTTTTTTCAATACTCATTTCTTCTTGTTTTTACAACTATAATTTTAATACCCGGCGTATATCGCTCACCCGTACATTTTGATAGTATTTTTCAATTCCTACTATTAGCTTACTCTCTCTATATATTTATTTATCTTGTTCAAATTTTCAATCATTAATAAAATACTTTCTATTTATCCAATCAAGTTCAAATAAATTTTTTTAACTTCTAGTGGATGACACTTGATGTTAATAGAATTTTTCAAATATTAATTAAATAATTAAATTTAATTAAATTAATTACCGGTTTTTACGCTAACTTAGATTCGTCTCTAGTGTTGTAACAATGTGACTGTTAAAACAAAGACCACAGTTGGCGTCGAAAACCTGGTTTTCAGGCAAACCGTGTGTGCATTGTTATAACAATGCAGACAAATCATGCTCTTTTTTAATTCTTACTATTAGTTCACTCTTTCCCTATATATATTTATTTATATATAGGGAGAGAGAGAATATATGTTAATCAAATTTTCAATTGTTAAAAAAATACTTTCTATTCATGCATTCAAAGTAGGAATTGACTTAATTTTTGTTTAATATTATTTGTTTGCTTAAAGTACGCATTATACGCCAAATTTTACGGTGCTTACAAAACGTAATATCCCAGCATATAAAGCGCACCCCTCTTTTTACGAAGAAGCCTGAAATGTACGTGTGCAATGCTCTTATCTTTTGAAGTCTATACATAGTGTATAGCTGGATAGTAAAAGCAAGGAATAAAATAAAACTTGACACAATTAAGAAATCAATTATGCCTTATATTTAACAATCTAAATAGAACGGCAGATTGTTATTCCTTTATGCATCAGTGTAATGGTTATAGTGAAAATAAAACAGAATTCGATGATACGCCTGAAGACATTGTAGAACACGAATATGCCTCCCTTTTCATGTTCTCCTATAGTGAAAGTTTATAAGGTATCTTGTTTCTCTTCTCTCTTTTTTTTAAAGCTGCTATTTTTATATCAAGCGTATAATGCGCACCCGTAAATTTGATCTTATTTTTTTGTGGCAGTAGTGTGAGTTATATGTTGGATTATACGGTAAGTGTTAATACAAATAATAAATGAGATTTTCAAAAAAATTACCTACAACATTAAATACCCCTCACAGTTCGTATGAAGATAATTTATTTGATGATAAAATACTGTATTTAATAGAAATAAATCTGAAACAAAAAATCTTTTCTATTTATTTGCAGGATAATTTAAAATTTGAGTTTTCTTTTTTTTTTAGATTATTTCTTATATTCATCTATACATGATTAGAACAAGAACTTATAGTGAATTTTCTATTCGCAGACTGATATTTGCTGTGTGAAATTTAACTATCCAATCAGCTATTATCTAGCTGTTAACTATCCAATTATACCTTAAAACTCAAATCAAACTCAGTGGCGCAACAGCCCACGAAGACCAGGGCCTACTGTGCCCATCCCAGTATGCGCGACAATTGGGCGCTCAGGTGAATGAGCAGATGTCCATATCAGGTGGTCTGTTGGGAGGTCTCATTGGAGGTTGAAGTGGAGATTTGTTGTGTTTCCTTATGAAAACTTGTTCTGACTTTGTGCCGTGTGTTGGTCAGAAGGAGGCCAGAGGAACGGCTGCAACCAAACTTTCTGCTGCCGAGACACACTGGACCTACATCTGGAGTCATGGTCTGGGAAGCAATTTCCTATATGACAGCAGGAGCACTCTCGTGGCTATCCTAAACACACTGACTGCAAATTTGTACGTTTCCATCAGTTTATGATGAAAATATATTTTCTTCTTTTGTTTTAAATTCATCAATACACTCATTTTAAATACCTACATCGTTATAAGTGTAATTTTAACAGAAAATTTCTCAATTAATAATTAATGTTTAATGAAGCATTTTTTTTTTCATGTATCTAATCATTCTTTCTAAGCGTACATTTCGCATTATGGTAATAAAGGCTAAATGATTTGATTCAAAAGAGAGAGAGATTACTGCTTATACTTTAATAGAGATTCAGTAATAATAGTTAAATGGATAGTACATAAAAATGTATCTCTAATATATAGGTAGGTGACAAATTTGCTGTTTTCATTTCGGTGCTTTAGCGTGTGAAATATGGTGCAAATAATTAATTAGGAATATACGAAACTTTTAAATTAAAACTAGAGTGTAACAAACAAGAACACATATTTATACGTTAGAGCATTGAAAAAACCTTTACAATCTGAGATCTAGTTATATCATATTAGAAAAAGCAACAGGTTTATCTATCAAGTGTCAAAAATAAATATATTCGAACCCCAACAGTCAACTGAAGAATTCTCACATTGAGAATCATTACAAAAATGATGCCATACTTGCATAGCCAACTTCTAAATATAAGCATGAATTCATTTTGAAAATAGAATCGACAGAATAGAAAATAAAAATGATACCTCAAAAGTTAGATGCTAAATAACATTTGTTTAATTATTTTTCTGAAACACAACACAATTTATATTTAAAATATTGATCCATTCCGTACGTCTTTTTAGAGCAAATGTACAGGGTTATTCGTAATTCTCCCCAAGGATTCGAAACACTGCAGTTAAAAAAAAGCATTTGAAAAATGCAGAAAAAGATCATGTTTTAAAAATGTTTTATAAGTTAACCCTTGGTCAAACGACATACTTTACTACGATAGTTCAGTTTCTGCTCCACTCTAGTCAACATAGTACTTTCAATGTTATTAACAGCCCGTGTTATGTTTTCATGAAATGCTGCTACATCTCGCGGCAAAGGAGTTACGAAAACTTGACTCTAATGTAAACGACCAAGATTTTTTCGGATAACATGGAAATAATAACTCTTGTTGTCAATAACGTTTATTGTACTAGGTTGGCATGAGTGAGGCAGGAACTGAACTATCATATTGATGTATGTCGTTTGACCAATGATCCAATAATAAAACAACTGTAGAACATGTAAGTAAAATATTATTTTAGTTCTGTATTTTTCAAATGTTTTTTTTTGTTTTTTTTGCTGTACTCGTTTCAGCGTTTACACTACATCTGTCGAAACCCTAGAGAATATTATGAATAACACTGTATTTAGCAGGGAACAAATGGAAATGCTAATAATATTTCATACGCTCACGTAGAAAAAAATCGCAGAAGTCTCTTCAATACATCTTCGATTTTTTCGCAGTTTTCATTCATCTTTCCCCACTTATCGTTCATTTCCCCCATTCTATCAATATTTCAATTTATATCCGAATCTCATTGTGGCAATATATTTGATTACTCATGGGTTTCCAATATTTGATGATTCCTTTGTGTATTTGGAAAGGAGGAAATGAATATAGAGTCCTTCTGTTCATCAAGAAAGAGTTTTGAATTATTCATCTTCCTAATCTTTTGTCGAAGAGAAATATCTGAATGGAAATCTTTCAAAACTTTCAAAAAACTGATTATAATTTTGAAATGAACGCCTTTGTGAATTTTCATTACAAAATCTAAGAAAGTTTTTCTTTGCATCTAATCGCTTGCTTCATACTATATAAAAATGCAAATATAAAGAAATTTCATTCATTAAAAATAATATTGGAATTTATGTAAAATTAACTTGTACCGAAAATTTTGCAAAAACATTTGTTTGTTATAATTAAATTGTAAAAGAAATTTCTATTGATTTTATTCAATTAAATAAAGAATTTAATTATGTTCACATGCTTTATGTGTAGTTCATTTATACTACAAATTTCAGAAACTTTATAATATCATATATGATATCGATGTTAAAAGTAAATATCTAATAAGGGGTAATTTAATTTGCTAGACATTTATAATATGCTTTTTTAAATTATGAATATGATAAATGAAAAAGAGCGCATCCTCATTTTAAAATTTCTTTAACTCTTAAAACAGAATTTCGTTTTTTTTAAAAAAAAATAATTAAATTGATGTTATTTTTGGAGATGGTTAGGAGGGGAACTCATTATTTCAAACACATACTAGGCGGAGCAACCCCTGTCCGCCTAACGGAGTACTAACCTCCGTTATTCAAACTATTCAACTGCTCATACTCCAATTTTAAACTATGATTTACATGTATTATGTAGTTTTATTGAAATAATATAGTTTTTTTTAATTAACTATAACTTATGCATGAATAAATTTATTGCAGCATCACGAAAACATTTCCATGCAAATATACATACATACATACATACATACAAACATACATACATGCATACATACATACATAATAAGGTTCTATTCAAATAATCCTTTTAGTTGTAAATTCGAATTTACAGTGATATTTTTTTTAATATATGATGTACCAGTTTTGGGTCGCAGATCACACAATTTAATACTTAAAAAAAAAGATAATGGCACCATTATATGTTTTTTCTAAACTTATCCGTCCTAATATTAATTTTGTTAAAGTTGATTCCCAAATAATTACTTTTGTTCTTTCTGTATAGCAAATATAAGAATTTATTTGATGAAAAAGATTTGCTTATTATTGACAGTTTAAATACTTTATTTATTTTTCCGATATTATATATTATAGTGCAGCGTTTCTCAAACTATGGGGTGCGACCCCCAAGGGGACCGTGGTAATTCTACAAGGGGGCGCAAGCATATAGAAAAGTCAAAAACAAAAGATTATTTAAAAAATCATTAATTTACTGAAAGTAAACAAATGAAATTCATTCCGACATAATAAAAAATAAAAAATTCCTATTTATATTTATATAAAACACTTATTAATGTATCAGTCTTACACAATGTATTTTATAAATAATTTGCAGTGCTAAGTTAAGAACAAGTTTAATAATTGCCAGTGATCCATGGGCTTGTCATATATAAAAAATTATAAACATAATTTATCACTTACCATGGTAATTTGTACGGTTTATAATTAATCCTTTAATTGCCTGTTAAAAGTTACTCTATTCATCCCCAATGCCACCGTTTTCCACTTAGCCACGCGTATGTGATGTATTAGAGGGAGGGGGTGGGGAGAGAAAAGAAATTTATAGACACAAACTTCTGAAATGAGTGAATTCTTCGCAAACTCTGTCAAGTTCTTTTTATTGCATTCTAAAGTCTTCGGATTAGTTCTTTGGATAGCATTGTACAGAAAAATCGTACTTCAGAAAGACGTATATATACGCTTGGGGCAATAAATAGTTTGGCTGATCAATACGCTTATCTACGCCGGTGGTACTTAAGAGGTTAAAGTCGTATTTTAGCTTTAGCATCAAAGTATAGAATTACTGAATTCTATATATTGTTATTGTTTTGAGGTAGGTACGATGAAAATTATGTTTGATTATTGGGTCGCAAACATTGAAAGTTTGAGAAGAACTTTTATAGGATATTTAAGTTCATAATACTGATATATCAGTGTTTTTATTATCAGTTTTGTATACAGTTTTCCTTATTGCTTTCATTTTCACTTTAATAGATTTTTTCTTCGTTATTTTTTTCTTCTAATTTCTAATTTCTTACTTGATTTTATAAATAATCCTATGGTCATTCCAAACCATAAAGCTCGGTGCTATAAAACTGGTTTAATTACGCAGTTCAATCTAGCTCAAAATATTAAAAAAAATTTATTAGTAATCCATTTTTGTCTTCTTTTTTCCCTTCAATAAGTTGAATTCATGTAATGTTCAGAATGTTCCATACCTCTTTGCTCACTACATTGTGTTGTTATTTTAGTCAACATATGCTTCTTATCTATCACATACTGAACACTTCTTTTTGATGAATTGGAAATGAATATCTCCAACTTCATACTTCACTCTTTTCTGCACCAATTTGATTTTAGCAGTATATGCTTCGCGGGCAGTGGCTAAACTTTCCAGCCACATATTAAAATTTTTTTCTCCAAGCGGGTGGTGGATATTTAGTCTATCCACATGTGTTAATTGAAGCTAAAATGCATAAATATCAATACAGATGGCAGGACGATACTTTTTTTGCATTTCGTGCCCTCTGACGGGCAATTAAAAACAATTTTTCTCCGTGTAAATCTACAAATTATATTTTGATTACTATAAATAAAATTTCTGATCTTAACATGTCTTAAGTATACTTTTCTCTCATCTGAATGAATTAAGCTTATGTGCAATTAAAGAAAAAGGTTTTATTTAGGTTCTTAGTTAAGTTCTAATATGTGGATAGAGGCTCTATCCACTGCTCACATGGAACACAAGAAATACCCAGAAATTTTCGCTTTTCCTCCATTCGAGAGAGAGCACTTAGAATCATGTGAGAATGTTGGAGGTCGGAAATATAAACATACTTTGTTTACAATATGTGGTACAAGACGCTCGGGTTCGAAAATCTTTCATTACAGCTTTTCTGCTCGAGAAAACGTTTGCATATTATGAAGATCCACAGTAAATAGCTCATCAAGTTTATGAAATAATTTTAGTTTAAATTCTCAAAAATATTACTTTATTTCTAATTTTTTATACTAAAATTAAATAAAATATAAAATGTGTGTATATATCCATTCCAATGTTTATTCTAAGTATTTTATATATATTATAAGTAAGTATTCTATTTTGTACAATTATTCTATTATTATTTAATTACACTTATACTTTGTATTTAATTGTTATTGAAATAGTTATTACATAAATGTTAATTTTTCATAATAAGTTTATTGTAATATGATTCATTATTTCTGTCTTAAAAAGTAAATTAAATGTCTTAAGTGCGCAGTGGCTACTATAACATCTTGCCACCACCCAGGGGAAAAAACCCTTGATCAGATATTTATTTTGTGACTAAATAATGTTTATAGAGGATGAGAACATTACGTTTATCAAGTACTTTATCACAGAAAAGTGTATTTTTGCTTTGTGCCCGCTAAAGTTTTAACAAGACTTCCATTGTTTCTTTCATTCAGTACCAAGGCGTGTAGCAACGGCTCTTGCTAACCGCTATAGTAACGCACAGCACTGATTTCATTGCAGGAATTAAAATTTTCGACTACCAGTTTTGCTTATATTTTTGGTTTGAGTACATATTGTTCTTCCTGGTGCCGCCTTTTGGATAGTAAGCATTATATTTTCCCGAGAATAATGCTTGACATAGAGTTTTTATATTATCTAGTGCATTTGTAATTCTCTTTATATAATTAAGACACTTGGTGCTCTTCTACGTTTGATCGTGGCCACGGTAACTTCGTGATTAGGGTCGGCATATCGCGAGTTCAAGTTCTGATGCTACTGAAGTCCCACCGTCTAAAAGTAGCTGATGCACCTAAAATCTGCAGAGGCACAAGGCCTTTCCGGGGTGTTGTAGTTTGAAGAGGGGGGCAGCTCAGGAGTCACCCTCGTCACTTGGCCAAGGTTCAAAATTAAGACATCCGTCTAAAATACCCCTAGTGTTACTTTTTAGTGCAATATTAATTTAACTCCCAGTCACTTTCTTGAAATTATGTCAATTAAAAAAACGAAGAAGCTTTATCATTAATAATTATTTCCAAAGTTCTTATTTTAAAAATAATCTTCAAAGAAAAAGTTTTGCTTTATTTTAATCTTTCCTTACTCACTCAATAAATAAATCATCATTTCATATGATATAATTAGTAATTATTTATTTTATTCTTTCAATTAAGTTTCACATTAATATTTCAAAAGCTTACAAGAAATCTCCTAGTACATGGTGAACTGTTTCCATGCATAATACTTCAATAATCATACAATGGATGATTAGATGAAAATATTAATTAATAAATCAGCTTAAAATATTATTGGAGGTGGGGGTGGAAAGTTTTTTTTCTTTCTGATTCGTCTAGAGTTTGAAACAAGAAAAACTCATTTATTATCCCAAAATAAATTTTCTTGAGGTAAGCGATTAATTAAGCGTATCATTCAGCAGAACAGCACGTTATCCATCATTTTGAGAAATACATAGCTTGATCTGTTTTATGCGGGATAAGTCTGAAGAGGAAATTAGTGATATAATAACAGGCACAAGACATGAGGGATAGTATGAAATAGAAGGGAACACACATTACTAGTGATTAATTGATATAAATGAGATCATTAGTTCAGTCTTGTTTATTGTTGAATACAAATAACAGAATAAAACTGGACTGAAAATGATAAAAATGTGGGGCATCATTGATTATTGTTGGTCGATGCTAGTGTACTTGCCGTTTCGCTAATATCAAAAATCTGTCTACGAATTTATTAACTTTCAAATTTGTATCGATAATATTATTTACTCTTCTTTATATATCGGTCTTTTTTTTTTCTTTTTTTCCTGCCAATATAAATGAAATGTTCGGAATTGAAGTAGGTAAATAATAATAATCAGAAACAAATGAAATATGTTACTCATGAATTAAATTAAAGTATGAAATCTCGCAAATTAAACATGCCATCACACTCTTAAAAAATCCATATCTAAAAATAACATATATACAGAGAATGAAAGAGAGAGATGCCAAGTTACTATGCTAAAAATGATAAAATTTCAACCCCAGTTCATCAAAGTAATAGTTCATCACCAGTTCAAAGTAATAGTTCAGCAAACCCTCATCTCTTAGAATTATATATTAAACAAACGAATTTCTTCTCATATAATTATGATGAAGAATCTCCTACGGATATTCAGTATTCAAGTGATTATTCTGGAATGGATAATGACATATCACCTTCTCAGGATAATGAAGGTTGATAGAGTCTATTACAAAATTGTGTACTATTTGTAGTTAATGTAAATTTTTTCCTGTTTATGCAACGCTTAGCTATGAGCCAGATGTATAAAATGATCCGCAAACAAAATTTTCAATATTTTCCACAGTGTCCAGTATACAACCTCTTCAGTCCACTATCATATTTCAGTGACTTCAGAGAGCCTCCTTATTTTATGTTAAGAAATTTTTCGAACTCTGAATCAGTCAAAATGTTATTTGAACAAAATACACCAAATAATTTTCCAAAAGATTTTCCCAACGAATTGCCTGAACGAGAGAGTGAATTGTAAGCCACTTCAACCACCTCAACAAGGACTATTACAACAAAAAAGGATCACTTGAACAAGGACAACCACAACAAAAGGATCACTTGAATAAGGACCACCAGAACAACAAGAATCACCCCAACAACAAGGGCCATCACAACAATAAGTTCCACTACAAAAACCAGGACAGCTGCAACTATAAAGATCATCACTTCAACAAGGAATACCAGAACAAGAAACACTCTGACCCCAAGGATCATTACAACAACTACGATCACCTCTACAAGGAACCCCACAGCAACCAGGACAGGCGCAAAAACAAGGATTCCCTTTGCAATAAAGAAAGTAACAACGAAAACCACCACATGTACGACCACAACAATAAAGAACACCTCAGGAACAAGGACCATCTCTCACAACAAGGACCACCACAACAACAAGGACCATCACAACAACAAGGATCATCTCAACAACAAGGATCATCTCAACAAGGACCACCACAATAACAAGGACCACAACAACAACAAGGACCACCACAGAAAACAGGACAGCCGCAACAACAAGGATCACAACTACAATGAGAAAATTAACAAGAACAACTACATGTCTGACCACTACAACAAGGAACACGGCAACAACAAGTATCACAACAACAACGCTCTTTTCAAGAGCAACAAACACACCACAATAATTAAGTCCATCCCATGAATCAAAGCCACAAGACGCCACGCCGCCCATTCCTTTTGAAAAGAAAAGAACATAATTCATCACAGTCTTCGCCAACATGTACCCAAGATATTGGTGGCATATAAAAACCTTCAGAATAAGATACAAATAATGACGCGATATCCAAAATATATCACCTCAAACTTATGAATCTGAACAACGCGATATTCCCAACAGTGACGATCTGTCAGCAGTTCCTGCATCAATCTATTTGGTATCTGTCTCAATTCAAATGGTTCCAAATGCTTCACCGGTTTCCGATAGAGATAAACATATGCCAGATATGGAAGAAGAACCGAATTATCAGAAATGAAATTCACAATTTTTAGGAATCGCACACTAGAAGTTCTATAAGAATATAAGCGATGAGACACCTATGATGCTATCTATGTTTAATGAACAACCCGTATTCTATTTCAAGCAGCTATTCATAAAAGTACATTTTAATTAAGCAATAATATAAAAGGCTTTCCTAAATTATAACAAAAAAAAGCAAGGGAGAAAAGCTGAGAACCTAGATGGCTTACTACTATAAAATGACTTAATGAGAGAGACAAATAATTTAAACAAAAACCACGCTAAGAAAAAAGGAAAAGCTGTTTATGAAAATAGCACCGGTGCAGCAATGTTAAATTAGAGAATTAACTGATGTTAAGTATTTAAAAAGCTAGAGTTATATTTACGGCGTACTATAAAGCTGCACAAGGGCTATTGGTGAAGGACATTGTAATTTTGAACCATGGTCAAGTGAAGAGAACTACACCTGAGTTTACACCCCCTCTCCTAACTTCCACACCAACGAAAGGACGTTTGAGCCTAGACATATTTAACATGCATCAGTCTCCTCTGCACGGCGTGTCTTCAGCGGTACTAGGCTCGAACTCATGACACGCCAGACAAGTGTCCATGGCCTTAACCACTAGGCAACCACGACCACTCAATGTTTTAAAAATAAAGGAGAGAAGAATACTAGAATATATATATATATATATATATATATATATATATGGAGGCATAAGTGGATATGAAGGACACACACAAAAGTTATGAATTAATCTGAAATTAAAAGCGAGAGCGAAATTTATTCAAAAAATATACCCCATTTTTACATTAAATTTATAAGTATAAATATAATTATTAGCTCAACCATGTTGAATGTAATATATGTTAAACGTCTTACAATTATTCATTTTTTTGGTGTTGCACTTGGTTTCATCAAAACGTTGTATGGAATTTTGGATTACAATTGTGTAAGGAAAAAAATGTGAAGATGAATTTAGATTATTAAGATTCTAAAGTATGAAGACAGAAGCATGGAATTTTTAGATTATAAAAAACTGAATAGTATATATGTATCATAATGTCACTATTACTGAGAATGAAACATCAAAAAGTAACGAGAAATGAAAGAAACTCATCAAACAGAGAAACAGAGTAACGAAGAAAAGTTGTGTCTAATTAAAAATGACACCGAATGGGAACAGCTTCAGTTCAATAGATTCTAAAAATATATCAATGAACAAAAGCGGTGAATGTCAATAACAGTGTGGATGGCGTCCTGAGTAATGGTTCTCAATTCCTTTTGAAACATTTGCCATAGCTCGTCTCTTACACAGGGCATTAGCAGAACATGTAAGTGACGTCCAAAAACGTTTTGCAATTTATCGATTAGTGAGAGATCAGGGAATAATGATGGTTAGTGAAACATTTGTAAATTAACATTTGTTGACTGATGCGGGCAGTGCTTGGCCTGAGTTGTCCTGCTGGATAGAGCATTGGATATGGTAAAGAAAGTAATAATCACTGACTTCAACACATTATTGCATTGTTGGGACTCCGTCGGAGTGTCCTGAATAGGAATCAAGCATCATAGTGGTCTGAATACGAGAGAAGACATGCTGTTGTCCGCAGTTGAGCTCAAACAATTATGCAACATTCACGTAGGGTATGTTTTCTGGTTCGGTAGACTATTGATCTGATCGATATGATATCATCAAAGTTTGTCCTATCCATGAGGAAAAGGGATGCAGAAATGGCTCTGTGGATCTTCCATCGCTTGTTGGTTGGTGCATCGATTTTTGCATGTTGACGTCGCTCTGGATGCATAATTCAAACTTCCCACCTGTCATCGTTCCAACCATCTTTGCCACAGTTGGTGCACCATGAACACCTCTTCATGGATTTCAGCTGAGACACCCATCCTGTATAGTGGTAAGTGACACTGACTGCTGTGCCGTAGTGTCTGGGTTTGAATCCCGGAGACAGAAGACCCGCAGTGCAGAGGAAGCAAATGAACATTAAACCTGCCGAAGCTGAATGTTCTCCCTTTGGTGTAGTGTTATAGTTAGGGGGAGGGAGCTGCCTGTTCAGGTGTCCTTTGTCACTTGACTGAGGCTCAAAATTATGAAGTGCGTCACCAATACCCTACGTGTTGCCTTATATTGTGACGTTAATATAACTCTCACCTTCATTCGAATCCCGGAGAAAGCATGACTGTTTCCAAATGTATAGTACCTGTGGGGGAGGGGTTCAGAAGGCAAGCTAAGTATTCGTCGAACAACAGGTATTTTCGAGATGTTGATGGAAAAGAGGTGGAAAGCCCCTGAACTCCCTAGAGTTTTCTCCCTAAAAATTCGGATGGAACTGAGCCAAATGGTACTGCCACCTGTACGGTGCTCAATCTTTCGGATAACGACAGTCGGTTAATGACTTTAAAACCAGCCTCTTGCCACGATGAACTTCATAGTTCTCTATCTGACACTGTTGTTTAGGGGGTCATCAGAAGCAACAATAAAAACGGAGTTCTGCTTAGATTGAATATTTGGACCGACAAATGCTATTCTCAGTTCGATCACCCGATGCTCCTCGTAAAATCATCTGTTATTAAAATTGTATCTGTTGTGAGCAGTATGGTATTTTCTGTGTCCTTGAGGCAAGAAAAAAATTTCTATAGTGATTTGCTTGACGAAAATAACGTCTCTGATAACTCCCGTTTTGTAGATTTCCTTCCTTTCGCTATCAACATAAGCAAGAGAGTTACGCAATTCCCATCATTTTCAATATTTGATGTAACATTTCTCACTGTCCCCTAACCTAAGACTTTCCTAATTCTCTTGCCATTCCAGCCTAATCTTGCATTATTATTGTCACGTAATGTACATTTAATATTTTGTAAAATTCTTCACTACAAACCACGAGCATTAGTGTAATTATTGGTGCTAATGAGATTTATATATAATCTAGCTAAAATATATAATAAAAGTCTAATTTTACCACATACTATTCAAACACTGTTGTATCTACATATATGCCAGGAATTTTAATCAGTATTATCAATTTGATAACAATATCGAGAAATATTTGCTACACTATTACTGGCCAGTCCACCTTGGAGTAGTCCTTAATTTGTGGATAGTAAGAATCATAATAAGTGATTTTGGAGTACATAATATTTGTATAGAAGTTTTTCAATGTTAATTAATTTATTTTAGTTACATTTTTTGTTAATTTCGTGGAAAATTTTAGTTATACCGAAATATTAATAAAATTAGGCAAGTATTCAAGATTGTAACAGTAAAAAAAATGTTAATAAATAAATGGTTTTTTTTAATCTTTTATAGTATTAGTAATACCTTTACTTTACTTTTACAAAATATATTACTCTAAACTGTTTATCATATACTATAATACATAATATCATTAACACACTTACTCTTTTCCTATGTCTGAAGAATTAAAAAAAATGTGACAAAAAATTTAAAAGCCTTGGATATTCAAATAAAAACCTTATTCTACGCAGCATGAAATTGAAAATGTGTGGAATGTATAAGCAAATATTTATTGATATCAACGGAAAAATAACATTGGTGATGGATGCAAAATTTATTCCCAAAGTTTCATCAGTTTGATAAAGAAAAATAAATTATTACTTAAACAAAACTTTATTCGTTTTTTTATATAATGCTGCTTCTAAATTTTTCACAGCGAATAATTTGAGACATGCAAACACTATTTTCATCCATTCCGTCGCATTCCTTTATTCAAATAAGTCCAACATTGAGAAGTTTCGAAACTTTTCTCTTTGAAGAAACCTCCTCTTTGAAAATTGAAGTACATATACATATCAAAACCATGCAGTTTTAAAATAACCACAACAGTGCAAAAAAAAAAAAAAATTAATAACCAGATGTCGGGAAATTTCAAGACAGTATTATTTATTTTACTTTCTTTAAAATATATTTTACACAAGTTTATAAATTTTCACGGAATCAGTATCAAAGAATATTCAAAAATGCTTATTCTTAAAATATTTAAAATATGAATAATTATATCTATAATATGTGCGTGTATGTAGTAATTCACTTAACCCGCGATCACTCGCGCGGGGTGTTCTGTACACCCCAGCAACAAGAAAATCCCTCCAGGATTCTAAAAAGAATGCGCAGAACCACGATTTTTTCTGTAGCTGCACATTTTAGGTCATTGCACCTTCAGGCTTGATACAACCCCTCTTTCTCGAACGATTGGAATGTAATGACCTTCAAAAATTTATCTGGGGGGCTGAGAACTCCCGCGAGAAGTAGAGCATTTGTATACAGTCTGTTCTGAATGTTTGAAAAATGATTAAAATATTATTTTTCTATATATATATACTTTCTACTATCATTATCTCATTAATTGTAAAGTATATTTATTACTGGTATATATGTTTTATATATATACTAGTTTAGGAAAAAATATAAAATTATGTGTTTTAAAATGAAAATTTTGTATGTTTAGTTTAAATTAATGTTAGTCTCATTTGTATGCAATAAATTTAATAGTTTTATTTGTAAAGCACAAAAAACATCTTGTACTTTATAAATATGTATCATAATGACTTAATTTTATTTTCATAATTAAATACATGTGTTAAAAGTTTGGGGTGTTCTCTACACCCCGCGAGTGACGACGGTAGCAAAAACAGGCGCGAGTGACCGCGGGTTAAATTTCCACTCGAAGAATTTTAATTCAAAATGGACTTGAGCCATCCAAGACTTCACTTGATGATAGATTTCTAGTTTACCCGCTTATCGGAAAGTAACCATAGCCTAATCTCCCAAAAACTGAAACTTCAGCATTTAAAAGCAGGATGATGCAATCTTGTATCATCCTCGTATGCGAATCAATCATAAAACCTTTTGCAGGAAATCATGTGATTTTAATATCTACCGGTTGACCATGACTATAAATAGACGAGACTTCGGGAGCGAGTATAGGCTGTTCATGTGAAAGTCACGTAAAACGCGAGTGTTAATGTCTCTATGTGTTTTATGTTTATGTGAGTGTTCTTTTTTTCGTAACGAAAAAAATGTGAATTTAAAAATACTAAATCTACTCATCTCTCAGCAATTCCAAGAAATTTATTGATTCCCCCCAACAAAATCTCGTATTACAAGTTAAAAGTCCCACTATTGTGCGTGTGTGTGTTGGTTTAGAAACATGAAATTACATATTCAATTAAGTTACGATAAAATAGGCAATTTATTAACTTTTGAAGATTATGTGTAATGGAGAGTATGGTGTGTATAACAGCGTTTCTCAAACTGCTGGACTCGCCTACCTAGTAGGGCATGCATATCCTTCGTGGGGGGGGGGGGGGACATCGAAAAGTCAGAAATAAAGGATTATTTAAAAATTATTAATTTACTGAAATGTATTTAATTAATGTATTAAATGTAAATTAAAAAATTATTGATTTACTGAATCAAAACCAAGTATATACTGAACCATGAAAAGTCACATAATACTTCTATTATTTAAAAGTTACTTAAAGTATTTATTACTTAAGGTGACTGCTTACCTTGAAAATGTCGTTTTTCATCTACATAAGGCTTTTTTGTTATTTCAAAATTTTATAGTTTGAACATTTTTCTTTCCAAAACAGTTTTTCTTTTTCCTTAGAAAAAAGTTATAGTGATTTTAAAAACATCACTCTATGCAAAAGGGCAGTAAGATAAAACTTTAAATGAGTTTTTCTCAAAATTATGTTTTCGAAAGAAACTATTTACCAGATCATGATATCTTAAGAACCAAACAACCAGATAACGTTTTGAAATTTAGTAGGAATGGTTATTATACTATTTTTCATAAAGTGGACCATAAGTTTTGTTGTAAGTTAAATATTTTTTTCATTTAAGGTAGTTTTTATAAAGAAAAAAAAAACATTAAAAATATCAAAATTTTCATATTATTATGTATAATTGTCTGTAATTTTTTTGTATTTTAATATTTCTCTTAGATTTTAGTTCATTTTGAAGAGTACCATAATATGTATGTTGTGTATGAAGAAAATTATGATAATTTGTATTAGAATATTTTATACAGTGTTACCCGTTTTAGTAAAAATTGGGTACAATTTCCTTGAAAACAACTAATTTTTCTAAAAGTACAATATTTATTTAAAATATTTTATGTAGTTACATATTTTTTGTTTATTTTTCATCCTAAAAACACTCAATTTGTTTCAAAAATTTGTTTTTATAAAAACATTGGGTCCGAAGGTAGGCAGTCATCTTAAAAGTAACATAAACAAAATGTAACACTTTTACGTCTTATAATTAAGGTCACATTGTAGCTTTAGAGTCAAAGTACATTATTACAGCATTCAATATATTGTAGTTACATGGGGTGGGCGGAATAAACATTAAGATTGGAAATTAGGTCGCCAAAGTTGAAAGTTTGAGAAGCATTGGTGTATAAAACAAAGGATATTCCAATGATAAATTATACCTTCCAAGCAAGTGAGATGCAATCGATTCTCTTGAGCTTTAAAAATGTCCCACAAACGGATTGATGAATAGTACGAGATAATATCACCAATTGAGAAAGGACAAACAACTGGGCTAAAAAAAGATGTTTACTCAAATTGCAGAATTGTTCGATATTTATGCAGGAGTGATGTGTTTTTAGAAACGGGCTGGACATGCTCGTATAAAGTGTTAAGAAGTTATTGGCTGATTTAAAGTGATTACAGAATGACGAGCCACACATCCTGTATAGTGGTTAGTGACGCTGACTGTGGTGCCGTAGAGCTTGAGTTTGAATCCCGGAGAATGCATGGTTGTTTGTAAATGTATTGTGCCTTCACGGCATGGGGCACTCTAAATAGCCGTCGAGCTGAAAGTCCTCTTGTGAGGTTGGTGGAATGGGAAGAGAGGTGGGAGGCCCTTGACCACTCCCAAGGTGTTCTCCCTCTCAATTAGGGTGGAACCATGCAAAATCGTATTGTCACCTGAATGGTGCTCAAAGCTAAGGCTACAGACAGGCGTAAAAATTTAGCCATTAGCCGCAATGTATTTCGTGGACATTGACCTGATATTGTCGATCAGGTGGCATAAGTAACAAAAACAAAAGAATGATGATTCAGTCTGTCCCTGACGCGTGCTCGATAACAATACGCTTGTAATCGGTACACCATTTGCCATCAACCTGCACCAAGAGAACGAGGTCATGGAAGTTGTTATGTGGACTAAGCTTAATTATTATACATTATCAGGCACTTTTGCAATAGAACCAAACAAACTCGACTTAGAATCTCATTAATTAGCATTTAATTGCTTTTAACGATGAGTTCTCTTACATATTGGTAAATATAGGCAATGCTGCGCAATTCAGTATGATAAAAAAATGATTTACTATTAAACAAAGATGACTTTTAGAAGCATCCTAGCGATTGAAAAAATGTCTTCATATTAAAATATAACCACTAAAAATATGTTATTTAGATGACATTGAAAAGGTATATCTTTTTTTAAAACTTCTGAAGAACTATGTGTACAGAATGTTTCCTTAAAACAATACTATGTGTGAATAGGTTTTAAAAATGATATAAATTTGTACATAGAGAAAATTTATACATGTATGGATAGCCGGATAGTTTATTATTTGATTGTTTCTTTAATTAATTTTTCACTTTGAAAGAAAGCGATGATTTTTTGTGTGATCAATTTTATAATTTTTAACTAAGTTCGAATGACAAATATTACGCTTGAGAGCCAAATGGCTTCACTGGTATGTCAACATTTCAGGGACTTTAGATGTCATGAAGATTTGACGGCACCGTGTTTTTTTGTTATTTTCCTCTGTTGTTTGCGATTTATCGACTTCCTTTCATAAAAAAATGCCTTTATATGAAGATATTCTAAATGGTAAAATATTATTTTTATTTGCGTATAAATTAAAACCACATCAACTCTGGTTGATGTATAACAGAAATATGTCTTTCAAGTAAAAGATGACTAATGATGCAAAACTTTCTACTATAAAATATAATATTACAGCATTCTATTATTTTATACCTTCTTGTTAATGATAAAAGTTGCCTTTTGATCAAATATTTACTTTAACCTTAATTTATATTTAAATAGCAAGCTTAATAACAATCTTTTAATTCATCGTTTTGTAAAAAAAAGTTATATTGAAATATTGCAAAAATTTTCAAAATGAGAAAACTGCTTTAATGCTCAATACTTATTTTTATGACTAGAAGATGCATATTATAGATTTTTTAGGCATAATTTATCTTTAATCAGGTATTTTCCCTATTTCCGTGCTTCTACGCTACGAGATCATTACGATTTTCTCTCATCTCTTACGAAGCGTGACTCACCAATTCCTAAGGTTCCGTATTATTGGTATGTTTGTGGTTTTAGAACCTAATATGGAATTAGAGGAGTATTCTACGTGGTAAAAACCGTAAAAGTGATCAAGGGAAAAAATAATAAATCAACTATTAGTTATTCGGCTAATTTAACCCATCTTTGTAAGATTTCGTGTGTGTGTGAAATTCAGGGGGATATAATCCATGCTGTAGATTAAAGGAAAATTGTTAAAAAAAATACTAGTGTAATGGAAATATATATACAAATAGCCATCATACAAATACCAATATACATCATGCAATATCATCAGTGGTGCGGTCTGGGGGTCCGGACCCCCCTTAAGCCCTTGATTTTTTTCCGATTGATTATAATTCTAAGTATATAGTACGTAAAATTTAATTCAGTATTTATTATTAATGATTAATTTTATTAATTAATGCTAATAATTTATTCAATAATTAGTTTTTTACTGTGTTTTGTTCCCGAAAATCGACAATATCCAAAGGAGCATGATACAAGAATGGTGAACTTTCGACCCCGGACCCCCTCCCCTTGAAAATTTCTGTGTGCGCTACTGAATATCATCATGCAAATTTACATGTTGGGTACAAAATAAATAAAAAGTAATATATATTTTTCTCATTTTTATTCCTAATGATAATTCAAAAAACAATAATATTAATTACCATTACTCTAATTTCATCTGCACTGTGGCACTCGTCATCAGAAATTTCATCACCAAGGCCATCTTCTGTGATAGCTGTAACTAGTTCAAGTTATCTTCAATGTCACTCTAAATTTCTCAACAAGTATAACAAAATAAACACATAGTAAAAAATACTTCCGTCATACATTAGAAGCGAAACAACTGCACATGGATATAAATTTCTGTCACATTTGGGTTATTCCTTATAAATTGCACAGAAAATCACAGAAGAACATAAATACAAGCCTATTTTCCACTCATTATCGCATTTATTAACAGAAAAGAAAAGGACCCAGAGAAGTTATAAAAAATGTTCTATAAATTGTACATTTCTTCCAACCAGAACAAACAGCGGAATGACAAGCTCAAACATGCTACAACGATTGTGGCATTTTATTATTATTTATTTTCACAGCTACGTCCCTTATTTCGCAACAGTCGTGAAAAAAGTTGCCAGCAACAACCAATTTACAGTATACCTGTTTTAAATACAATTTTTTGTTCACTAAATGTAATGATGGAAATTTTCATCATCTTGGAATAAAAGGTTAAAGTATGATGGGAGGATAAATTTAACTATTGAAATCAAAATAATCTAAATGTAATTATTTATTAAGCACCTAATGAATCACTGGCTCTCTGATAATGATTTTCCTAGTAACAGGTGAAATGAATTATGAATTCAATCCTAAATGAACAATCGACACAATAATCTCACTAAGTGATTTACTTCAATGGTAATAAATGCTTAGATAGAGGAAAGGAATAGCGATATAGCTGATAGAATAAATATCATCGCAGTTTGGCAACGTAAATAACCTTTAAATCTTTTTGACCGTGGATATACCTAGCTTTATATACTATAACTGATATACATGTCTCGATCTCACTGAAAGAAGAAGGTAATTAAACTATAAATTAAATTTTGAAAATAACTCCAGGTTAGCTCGGAGAGACAACCCATTACAATATCTTTTCGAAGTGCGATCATTTACAAAGTATTAATTAAACTATATCAGACACCGGCAACATATTACACGCATGCCAGATTTGACACGCTGTGCAATTATCAGTGGTACGCACACCACTCCAAAAATGTATCAATTTTTGAGTAAATGAAAGTTGACAACTTTGTACTAAAATCTTCAGAATTATGGAAAACAAACTGTATGGTACGAAAAAAACTGGATGGGGTAACTAACGTTACATCGACAACTTTTTTAAAATGTTGGATGTCATTGCTGAGGAGATTTAAAAGTTTGAAGAAAATTGCATGCGCTTTGCTTTCCGCATTTAGTCCTACATATCCATGTGGACAATTCTTTTTTTCACATGAAAAATATTCTGAGATAGCAAATAAGTTGTCTAACAACCGAACGTTCTGTAGAACATTAAAAGCACAAATTATACGACTTACATTGCAATACGCTGCTGAGCTTACAGGGACAAAGTTTGTATAAAAAAATACTTTTTATCTATATTAAAGGAATACTTGCATTTTATGTTGCTTTTTTTATTTTAATAAATATATTTAAAAGATACTAAGTGTGCAAAATTAAAATTTTCTATTTATGTTAACAGAATATTTATATTTCCTGTTGTTTATATTTATATTAATAAATATCTTTAAATAAATCCTAACTAGTACAGAGCAAAACTCATAAGTCTCTCTCTGTATTCTTGACCACTATTCCCTAACTCAATTCGCATTGCTGTGGGAATCGAATAGTTTCAATATTGCCTTCTGTATAGCACCCTATTTCGTATCGGTAGAATAATTTGGCACACCATAGCTACAAGGTTGCTGACCCCCCTGCTACATATATATTCGATAAGAAAAATGTTTGAATAAAAAAATTTCTGACTTATATTCTATCTTACTATTTACATAATATAGTAATTAGCAACTCAGAGAGTTTCATAGATACTTATATAACCAATTTCAGCCATATTCTATTATTTCAGTTTCTCATGTTGATGGTATTAGAGATAAATTTAAATTAATAATAAATCTTCGAAGAAAGTCGCCTTGGTGCCCAGCACTTTTATTTATTTTATAAGCCTCTAGCAACTTTCATTATTATTAATCTTTGTATAAGGTTATCACACAAGATCAACCTATAAGTAAATCGTTCACCAAAGCTGCTTATGTCAGCAATCTTTATATAGAATCAGTAAGTCACTGACCTGATTTGTCTGGAGGATCAAAGGATTAAAAAAGTACCACGCTGAGAAAAAAAATTAAAAAAAAAGAAACCCAGAGTATGGACTAGACTGGAAGCTCAAAACAAAAATTGAATGAAAGAAACACATTTAATTACTAATTAAAGAAATGATAGTTATAAAATTAATATAATCTTATATTAATAAGTATTCAATATATTGTTAAAATAAGCATTGATTAGAATTACTGAATTTACAGGATGTTAAAACATTATTTTTTTCATTGCAATATAGATAGATAAAATAAACATTAAAAAAAGTGTTATGCCCAAAAATTTTAAAAACAGCTCCTGCAAAATTATTTTTCTTCTAAGATTAAATATTGAAGTGGAAAAGTTTTGCTTATATGAGTTGTCAGTTAATAACAAAATCTGACAATTTTTTTTTTTTTTTAAGGAGAAGGTATTTATAAGAATTTCTTTATTGTAATGTTCTTCTTTTTAATGTATCCCTCAATTTCCTTAAATAAATAGTGCTTTATTTACATTTAGTTTTTAATTCTAAATAAAACTTAAGTTATTAATTGTTTCATAATGTGATTAAGTTAACTTGCAAATTTAATATTATTTACAGGAAGTATTTCTGACGAAACTTTTTCAATTTAATGGACATGCATAAAATACTAAGATTAAATACCTAGTCGCTATATGTGAGTCTCGAAGTCGTATAAATATATCACTTAAAGGAGCATGTATCACTTAGAGTATATATTAAATAATATGTACAGATATTTTGGCCGTTTCTAGAAAGAGAGAATTTTATTACTGAAAATTTATTACTTTCTTGATTCGATATATGAGAAGAATTTTCAAATTTTGTTCAAACGGGATATAAGTG
The DNA here is from genome assembly GCA_019973955.1 of Trichonephila inaurata madagascariensis. Lineage (NCBI taxonomy): Eukaryota > Metazoa > Arthropoda > Arachnida > Araneae > Nephilidae > Trichonephila > Trichonephila inaurata. The sequence continues at coordinate 45,174 of BMAV01003619.1, forward strand.
CATTGCGATCCTTCATATCTTATCCTAGGAAATTCGTGTATTTGATTAGATATAGAATAATAAAAGCTTACAACTTTGAATTGCGAAACAGTTATTATATTGCAGGATCATAAATAAATGAAAATAAAATGTATAAAGTCTTAAAACAAGTCTTGCGCACTATATGCAATAAAGAGTGCAAAATGTTTAATATTTAACATTATATTTTTAAACTTTCATATACTTAATATCGCTGTTTTAAATTTGTTTATTCTAATAAAAATTCAACGATAGGAAATAAAAATTGCCTGAATTTCTTGTTATAGCCCTGTAAGTAACTTCTTTTTAGGGGGGAGCACATTTGAGGGGGTAGCATATGCCTTTAAACAATAATTGTCTAGTGAAGTTAGGACTCTTCACATTAGTAAATCTTAGTGTGGAAAATATCTCATCAACTTACCTTTTAAATTTATAAGATTCATTGGCTATACTAAATGGACATTGGGAGCTAGTTACGTATAAATAGATGGAAATGTTTTTGTGTTTTTTTTTAAATTTCTTATGGGCTGCGGATTGTGTGTGTGTGTGTGTTTTACCATTGCACACTCAATACATTCCCCGGAAGCTGGTATTTCTTTTTAGTGCGGCACCATATAGGTGAATATCGTAGATGGGAATGTTTAACAAGCAAATTTACAAGTTTTTTTTCATTAATACTGAAAAATGATGTTAAATTCATTCTAAATGTATATGTAATGAATATATATGTATCATAAAACATCACATAAAACTATTTGAAGTGCGAATGAAGTATGCGTACATTTAACATTACAAAATACAACAGAGTACTGGGAACTCGGCCTAATGGGGATCGAAGAATGGCCGATTTTGTTGAAATGTCGGTCTACTGAGAATGGAATTAAAAATGAATAAGTACGAGTGTTTCCACAGAAAATATTGTACTGCGTTTGTATGTATGATTTACTTGTGAATGGAACAGAAAGAAAAACTTCCCAAATACCCTTAAGCAAAGGAAAAGTAAATAATTTATGATGGCATAGAGCATTCACTACAAGAAAATGAAAATTAATGAATACATAGTATACCTCAGTGGTATACAAATTTTTTTCGATACACGGAACCCTTAGATTTCTTAGGTGTTTTCGGAGAACCCTTCCTCGCACACACTTTAAAGTCTATGTTTTAAAATAATATTTAAACCTCCGCTAGGCGCGCATCAAGAAGTTTCATCCTTAGGCGCGTGGCATCTCTCAGATGCACATCACCTCATACTCGCGTTTGCAGAAGATTAAATCATTTTAGTGGTGAGATTTGACAATAAAGGGTAATGTTATATTTAAAATAATGATATAAGCTAGAGTGTTTGTTACTGACTCTTAGTTTTTGTATCATCTGTAGCATTACCTTCCTATCAAAATAACGAACTGTTACTGAAGTAACAGACAGTAACTAGAAGTACCTATCTTTCTGTAGGACTCAAGCATATTCATTGACCGTTAAATATTAAATGATACAAAGCAAACGAGCTATGTTGCTTTCAAAAGGTGGGAGAAAAAAAAACAGGAATGTAGCCTCAAAAAGTGAAAAAAGTTGGTTCAGGCATAAATTCGTATATTAAAAAATTAAAAAAATATAAAGGAAAATCGAAACCTTCTTTGGTAACCATCTCGAAAAACAAAACCATTTACGTCTATAAAAAAAAACACCTAAAGCTAAAAGCAAATTTTATAAATTATTTTGGTACAAGCTTGACTCCATTAGATACATATGTAACACACGTCGTAATATAATATTTAAAATCTAATCATAAATTTCAATTTAAACAAACAAAAAAAAAACACATCATAAAGACAATGTTTAGTTATCACTTGTCACCACTACCTATTTACATTTTGCTATCCTTTGTTGCAGTCTTCATAAATTATCTTACAATTTTCAATGCACATAAAGATTTGTGCTTTATTGTTAAGTCAAATTGGTAGAAGTGTAAAGAAATGTTTACAAAACTTTTACTTACAAGTCGATCTTGGAATAATTCCTAAATTGTTGATAGAGAAAACCATTAAAAGTGATACAACTGTTCAAAAATTTAAAATATTTATATTTGTGTAATTATACAGGGTGGTTTTAAAATCACGGGACAAACTTTAAGAGGTGGTAGAGCTCACTAAACCAAACAGTTTTTGAGTAGGAATACATGGGCAGAAGTGCTGCATTGAGGCACAGCAAAAATAACACATTAAAAGAAACACAAAAGGCTCATTAGCAGCATATTTATCGAGTGATTCCGTACAGAAAATATTAAACCTGTTTTAGAAATTGCATCCACCAACAGTCTAACAGTACAACTCTCCAAAAGGCTGGTTGTCTGAAATGTAGACGACATACAACAGCACTTGTACCGGTTGTTTCTTCCACATGGTCCAAGATGACTTCTTCCAGGTCTGTTTGCCGCACAGTCTATTCTTCGATCTACCCATTCCGTTAGTACTGGCGATAAGTAAATAATTTTTCACACAGTTGTTGGTGTAATCACTGAAACATTTTCTGGTACAGCATGTGTCTGCTTGGAGAGCTTTCCTGATACAGCATTGTGACGGGCTCACGCGTCTTTTCTTTAACATAACCTCTGGGTTCTTTGATAGCCAAGATTAATGGCAACTCTTTTCCAACCAAAACCCAAGAAGCGAAATGCGAATAAGGATGGCAATTTGATGAATGTTATGTTTGGAGGAGATACAAGCGTGAATTGACAGCCTATTGTAAAGTTACCTGGAAACCCAGCCATTCTTACAAGATGCACATCATTGCACGCGTGCCCAGACGTTTCTATATAAAGCTTGAAATTAAGTTTCGATTAAGGTAGGACTGATTATTTGATATTAGAGCTTGTAATATTATTAGAAGTGAGAGTAGGCGGATAATACAATTATAACATAGAGAAAGTGGTCTAAGTTACGCAGTTCGGTTTAACTATTTTTGTGTGTTCGTTCATTCTAGATTCTCATTTATATAAATTTATCTAAATTGTTAGGCGTTTAAGTTATATTCTTAATAAAGTCATATTAAAAATTTAAAATGTCTGTTTATTCTGAAAATCCCACACCTCTGGCTCACGCTGACAATCAAAGATATGGTCACCAAAGGGGGGCATATCACAGCAGTAGCGCTGCTATGACGTTACAATTAGCAGCAGCTTACATAAAAATCAAGCCAAAATGATAAAAATATCAAGCACAAATGCCGATTTTGGAGGTGCAGCAGATCCCTGGCACACTGCTTTACTGCCTTCAACTATCACCAATATTGTGAAGCAATCACTCCATAAAGGTCACCAAGCATGCATGATGGTTGACGAATGGAACTTCTAAAATTTCTTTAATATTTTCTGTACAGAATCACTCGGTTGGTGCACTGCTAATGAACCTTTTCTGTTTCCGTTAACGTGTTACTTTTTTCTGATTGTGCTTCAACGTGGCACTTCAGCCCATATATTCCTATACAAAAATTATTTGTTTTAATAAGCTCTACTACCCTTTAAAGTTCATCCCATGACTTAAGAGTCACCCTGAATTTTCTTTTCTTATTTAAAAATATTAGTCAAATTTCATTCGTTATGATTGATATTATCTGTATCAATCAATATTAAAGGTATCCAAAATCAAAAATAGAGTTTGATTATATCGTTTTAATTTGCATGGATTTAACAAATTTATACTATTTTTTATAATATTACATCGCAAATATCATGCTTATAGAGTGTAAAGCACTTTGTTTATCTTTTTAGCTAGATTTTGTAATTTAGTGTTGAATACACACTCAGTTATATATATATATATATAATATTACCCTCGTCAAAATGTTTAAAAATTAGTAAAAATAAGTACAATCCACTAAATTTATCTGTGTATATGTGTTTAGTATCTTCCACCTTTGCAGTGGGAGCGGAGTACAATGCTAGAACAAAAACTTTACAATTTTGCATTTATGCATTGATCATTGAAAAGCAATATTAAAAAGAATCAAGAACAATTCTTACTACCTCACTTGAAATTTTTATAACAGAAATCACGTATGATTCTATTATACACAAATTATAAAACTCATATATTACTAATTTATATCGCTACTTTTCTTCACTAAAAAGTAACTTTTAGATACACACATCATCTATATCACATATTCTCTTCCGGATTAAACACCTAATTAATCATTCAAAAACTTACAAAATCAATTTATTTGGCACACAATAGACTGTGTCTTCCTGTAATCTCCAATATAATTTGTATTGGAAATTTTGAAGACAAAGGCTAATTAATAAATCGGTGGAAAGTCCTCTTGGCGGCGGTGAGCTTTGTTGTATTTACTCTCTATCGTTCCTAACAAGTCTCATCGTTTATTATCCCCGAACAAGGTCGCCAGGGGTAACCGATAAATTAAGTGGATCGTTCACCAGAGGTGTGGCTCATCCATCATTATCAGGAAGACATCGCCAGTTGATCTGGTTGTGTGGGGAAGTTAATAGGGAAAAGTGGTACTGTCAAGATTCTGAAGCAGAACTTAAGAAAAGTCAACAGCTGATGTAAAGATCAAATAGAAAGAGTTTAATGTGCGAATAAAAATGCAATATAAATATATATGTGTAGGATTTTTATTTTAATAGATAATACTATAAAAAACCTTGAATGAGATAAATATAGGGTGATCAATAAAGTTTCAATGCAACAATGTCACACACAACAATGCAATACACAGTTTCAATGCAAGATAAATCAAGAAAAATTTAAGATATTATATGCTATTTGTAATAGAAATGTGTGGTATTACATTCTGACGTAGATACGGGTTCGAGAATTTTATGATAATCCGACACAAAGTATGAGACAGTTCTTTAAGAGCGATGATAATTTATTGACGAAAATCTAATCCTTGAATTACAGGATTCCTCATAGTGTAAATCTCAGAAGGTATTCCCTTCTTCAACAGGAATTAAACACAATTATCAGTGTGTAAAATACACGTATGTAAAAGATCATTCACAAGCACAGCCGAGATAATCGGTAATCAAAACAGAGCTCACTAATTGCTGGTTGGTTTAAGACTGACTGGTTGCGGCTAGCACC